>ONZH01000474.1:0-184160 GCA_900303285.1 Rhinella marina
CAGAGGCATCCATGCATGCTGCCCCTGCTGTTTCCTGTCCATTTCCGTGGTGTTTCCATCATTTTCTGAGGTTTCCAGGTTTTCACCCAGCCTTCCCTAGGCAGAGCCTTGGTCCCCTGCAAAAAATGCTCGAGTCTCCCATTGACTTCAATGGGGTTCGTTATTCGAAACGAGCACCCGAGCATCGGGAAAAGTTCGACTCGAATAACGAGCACCCGAGCATTTTAGTGCTTGCTCATCTCTAATCATAAATATTAGTAGTTATATTTCAGATATTAGTTCTTTGTACCACTACAGATGTTAGTTGTAGTACCACAGGTACATTGCCTTGCGAAAGTATTCGGCCCCCTGGAACTTTTCAACCTTTTGCCACATTTCAGGCTTCAAACAAAAAGATATAACATTTTAAATTTTTGTCCATTCTTCCTTGCAAAACAGCTCGAGCTCTTTGAGGTTGGATGGAGAACGTTTGTGAACAGCAGTTTTCAGCCCTTTCCACATATTCTCAATTGGATTCAGGTCTGGACTTTGACTTGGCCATTCTAAGACCTGGATACGTTTATTTTTGAACCATTCCATTGTAGATTTTGCTTTATGTTTGGGATCATTGTCTTGTTGGAGGATAAATCTCCGTCCTAATCTCAGGTCTTTTGCGGACTCCAACAGGATTTAATCCAGAATGGTCCTGTATTTGGCTTCATCCATCTTCCCATCAATTTTAACCATCTCCCTGTCCCTGCTGATGAAAAGCAGGCCCAAACCATGATGCTGGCACCACCATGTTTGACAGTGGGGATGGTGTGTTCAGGGTGATGAGCTGTGTTGCTTTTATGCCAAACATATCGTTTTGCATTGTTTCCAAAAAGTTCGATTTTGGTTTCATCTGACCAGAACACCTTCTTCCACATGTTTGGTGTGTCTCCCAGGTGGCTTGTGGCAAACTGTAAACAAGACTTTTTATGGATATCTTTGAGAAATGGCTTTCTTCTTGCCACTCTTCCATAAAGGCCAGATTTGTGAAGTGTTGGACTGATTGTTGTCCTATGAACAGACTCTCCCACCTCAGCTGTAGATCTCTGCAGTTCATCCAGAGTGATCATGGGCCTCTTGGCTGCATCTCTGATCAGTCTTCTCCTTGTTTTAGATGAAAGTTTAGAGGGACGGCCGGGTCTTGGTAGATTTGCAGTGGTCTGATACTCCTTCCATTTCAATATGATTGCTTGCACAGTGCTCTTTGGGATGTTTAAAGCTTGGGAAATCTTTTGGTATCCAAATCCGGCTTTAAACTTCTCCACAACAGTATCATGGACCTGCCTGGTGTGTTCCTTGGTCTTCATGATGCTCTCTGTGCTTTAAACAGAACCCTGAGACTATCACAGAGCAGGTGCATTTATATGGAGACTTGATTACACACAGGTGGATTCTATTTATCTTCATCAGTCATTTAGGACAACATTGGATCATTCAGAGATCCTCAATGAACTTCTGAAGTGAGTTTTCTGAACTGAAAGTAAATGGGCTGAATAATTTTGCACGCCCCACTTTTCAGTTTTATTATTCCAAAAAAAGTTTAAATGATCCAATAAATTTCGTTCCACTTCACAATTGTGACCCACTTGTTGTTGATTCTTCAGCAAAAATGTAAAATGTTATATCTTTTTGTTTGAAGCCTGAAATGTGGCAAAAGGTTGAAAAGTTCCAGGGGGCCGAATACTTTTGCAAGGCGGTGTAGTTTTGCCGCAAGTTGGGTATCCTTGGTTTAGAGCATCTGTAAAATTCTAACACCAGGAAACATACAAACCCCATTTATATGTATGAAAGCTCATCTCAAGCCTCTGTTATTTCAAAACAGTAACCCATGTATTTCATGCACATAGCCGTATTACGGGTCCGTACAACCACAGTAGCTGTCAGCTCCCATACAGATTTTGCATGGGTTCTTTACCCATGATGTAAAATTTCAGATGTAAAATTTCTGACATGTCACATGCGTGTGGATTTGTATTTTTTCCTGAGAAATCCAGGTGTCATTTGTATGTGTGTAATATCACGGCCTAGAGTATGGAATAATATGGGGCATACATCTCAGTCATTTATCTGAATTATTCTGAATTCTGAATATCTTTTTGTTTGAAGCCTGAAATGTGGCAAAAGGTTGAAAAGTTCCAGGGGGCTGAATACTTTCGCAAGGCACTGTATTTGGTTGAATTGGTCCCCCAAATCTCAGTCTGTCATGTTGCAGAATTTGGGTTACATATACTTTTAGCGTATATTGACTCCACTACTAATGATGTGAAGGATTCAATTCCTGAAGTAATGTGTCCATATGACTCATTATATATACAATGTATTTGCATAGTTTCAATAAACAAGATATTCACGCGCTCGCTCGCTGGAGTTGCCGGGGCATGCTCAGTGCGCAGAAGAAAGCCGGCTAAGAGCTGAGCTGGAGTCGGAATGGCGCAGCAAGAAGGAGCGCACCACGCATGCGCGAGACTTGCGTGATCCCCGGCCTACAGGAAGGCTGTCACTCACTAGCGAGAAGGGCGTGTTTTACTGGATTTGACACAAGTAGGCCGCTGCCCCCTTGACTTCAAGCTGACTTCAGAGACCGCGCTCCTGAAGATTAAAACATTGTTTCCTGCAACTTTGAGGAATCGCTTCAGTGAATGAAAAGCATCATTATGACAACAATGGTCCCTAATATAAGGTAATGCTGTTTATTTTGTGTGTTGGAGGTGACAGGTTCCCTTTAAGTAGAACGTTGCTTCACTTGTATATATATATAAAGAATATATGAAGATTCTCCTTTTTCATATAAGCAGAGCGTATAGGGAGCGATATGGCAAGCGGTATAGAATAAAAATTACAGTGACATACTCACTGCTTTTTCTCCTTCTTCACTTCACCAGTGGCGTCCCACTTGGTAGAAGGACAATATAACACTTACCCCTAACAGCGCTGTCCTGGGGGTATTCTTTCTTACATATACTGGGTTGAAGTCCGTGCTTTCGGCACTTCCAGTATTGTGCTGTATGCGGCCTGCAGTGAGTCGTTCCGTGTAAGGACTTGGAGTCCCACATGGGTAAGTTCCCTTGCTTGAGCTGGCGTCTCACGTGACTCCGCTTCTCCCGTCTTATGCTTACGCTGAATATAGTGAAGATCGCTCGAAAATAATCCAAAATGGGCAGGATTTATATTTGATCCATGAGGTTTTTAGTGGGTAATATTGCCTATAATGCCAGATATACTTTTTGTGGAGCATTTATTATCAGAAATAGTGAGACTATAATGTTTTATTCTGTCAGATTCTGCTCCTGCAAGTGTCCAGGGCAGGGCGTCACTGTGAAGTGCTCTCTGCACTATGGTGCTTCACAGCCCCTCCCTTGTGCTCTGAGTGACAGCTGTAGCATCCAACCAGGAAAGAACTAGAGCTGTCACTCATAGCAGAGAGAAGGGGCTGTGAAGCAGCTTAAGGCAGGGAACAGAAAGCACTTAATGGTGAAGCTCTGCCTCCAGTGCACTTAAGGAGCAGAATAGGGCAGAATAAAAATGTATATTCACACTTTTTCTTATAATAAAACCCACAAAAAAGTATGTATGTACTGAATTTCCCAGACCCTACCTAGTGCTGACAGCAGTTTAGCATAGTCATAACTACTGACAGATTCCTGTGCTGAAGTCCTGCCTAGTTGAAGGAAGAACAGTATAAATGCTTTAAAGAATTTTCCCATAATTGACATTTTATCTATCCATAGGATTGGAAAAATATGTCTGATACTGCTAGGACCACCAGTGATACACACAGCACAACATGTTTGCAGTTCACATCTCACTCAGCCACAATGGCAACTCAAATACTCTAGCAGGATGAATGCTGGTGAGGGGGCTAAGCTGGTCATCAGAACAAAAGAATCCATCAGACATCATGGAACTGGGGGTTCATAAAAAATTATGAATTGCCCGTCCATCACAGGCATAAACCATTTACATATCTGCGACCCTGGGGCCAAGACTGATATGTCACTGGCTGCAATTTGGGGGTAGGATGCCGGGAAGGGGAGATACAAAGATCTCCCAGCAGAAACCTAATAACAGTGACATGTTTGATCACCACCGGTGGCCGGAACCCAGGTGGATCCGTTGGTCCCAGAACTATCTCCTTGTGACCTGCCAGTATGGAGCTAATGGCCATAATGGGTTTTGTGAGTCTTTGGCTACCAGGGCAAGGAAAGGAGGATGGACTCCTCCCAGAGGGAGGGAAGGGAGTGACCAATTAACGGTGAAAAGGCACATGCAGGCCAGAGGCCAGGGTCTTTCTCTGAAGGGGTTCACATCAAGTAATGTTTTTGGAGGGACCATGGACAAACTGCTGACATCACTAGCCCATGTCACAACAGCCAAGGATTACAGCAACCCAGAATTCATCATAACCCAAAGGACTACTCATCCACCTGGTAACTGACCCTTTCTCTGTTTAACTCTGTTGATCATGCCACCTGTATTTGCACATCCAACCTCTGTATATATTCTCTGTGTATATCATGTATTGTCTAGTGCGCCCTTAAGGCAATTAAATATATAATTTAATCTTGTGCTGTTCTTGTATCTCGATCACGACTCCCCACGTCCATGTTTCGGCATAGTTATAGCTACTTGGGGTGGTCCCTGCCCCAATATAATCCCGCCAGTGGACCAGGCTTATATCGAACGAGGGACTGGTGGCAGGATGCTGTTTCATTGGGGCAGTGAAAAGGCCCTCTCAGCTTGTCAGGGTTGTAAGCCAGTGTAGAGTTACGCCTGACGCAGCATGGACCACCCTCTCGCACTTCCTGTGCCTTCCTGTGCCTGTGTGGACAGGAGGTGGCTGTGTAAACTGTACCAAGCTGATCTTACGTGCTTCCAGGGAAGGCGTAACATCACGTCTTGGAAACCAATGACGAAACTGTATCTTGTGAGCTAGATGTAGTTGACGTCAGGTGGGGCTGTGAGGTGTGGGATTCGTCACATATATCCCCCCCCCCCCTACTGATTATGTAAGAGCTTCCAATCCATAGTCTCAAAACAAAATTGCAATTCTTTCTGAACGTCTTTAGTCTACCGTCTACATTTCTCTTGGTAAAAATTATGGTCATAATCCCACAGCCAACATCTCGATATTTCCACAACAATGGCGACTTTTCAATTAACAAGTTCCTTTTTACACCAGTTTGTATTTACAAAGATCGCTAACCTACCACCCTTCTTTTTTCCACAAGCATCTACGTCTCTATCAGCCCCACCTATGAAAAAATCTGGCATAAACACATTAGAACACAGCAAAGAGCCATTCTGATCCATATTGAATTGAGAGATTGGGGCCTGGGAATCAGCAACATGGAATCACCAGGGGACCCAGGAAGCTGTGACAGGGGATCGGTGAGTTGAGTAAGGCTTGTCTTATTTTATTTTTTAAAACCAATTCTGCACTTTTCCAAGAGGTTTACTTAATTTTTGCTACATAACTGGCCTCACAAAACCCACATCCAGATAAATCTGGTCTGATTGGGCTAAATTGGACTGATTAACTGACGCAATTAGTGCTCATGTTACAAGCCGAAACTCACAACAGCACTGTAGTAATTAAGTGCAAATAAGCTCAGACAAATCATGATGGAGAGAAGATATTAACATAATAAAGTAACCTCACAAAATAATGGATCACTTCTATGCTGAGAGCAGGCTGGGGGAAATCTAATTAAGTTCTCCTGTCCAGCTGACTTTTCCAATCCTGAGACTTGTACAGTTCCCCTGTGTATGCATTTTCAGTAAATCACTAGATACTAATCACTTTTCAAAGGCAATTACAGGCATGAGTCCCCGCACAGTCCAAAATATTTAAGTATGATATGAAGAATATCATCTCAGTGTGAAATCAAGTACAAAAGAAAAATCAACAGGTCCATAAAGTCAAGCCCACAACTGTGCAATCTCTGTAGACAAACATTGATAGTAGTAGTGTGTTACTGAAGAGCTCAGTGACTTTAATCATGCCACCGGAATGGAATTACACTGATGCAACAATCTTCTGATCTGCCCCACTTGATAGCAGTTCAGCCATGAAGTGATAGACTAAACTAGAGCAGAGCCACCAAAGCTTCACTCATTACAGAATTCCAAAACTATCTCTGGATATGATGTCAGTAGAAGAATTGTGCATCCAGGACTTCATAAAATGGGTTTCCATGGTCAAGGAGCTGCACACAAGTCTAACATCACCATGTACAATACTAGTTAGAGAGGTAAAGCTTCAAAAAGGCAAAACATCACATAAGTGGATTACATAATACTCTGGATTTTGCATCAACAAGATCAGTGCACTCCCTTCATATCTTTATTTTTTTGTTCCTCAAGGTGACCATACACATAAGATTTTGGAATTTCCAGCCGACTGCCGAAAAACTAGCATGAACTAGTGTGTTTGGCGATGGTGGTCTCTTGTCTGCTGAAAATGCAATCTGCCGTGCTGGAATAATTACTACCTGGTCGGGCAGTTTAGTTGGTCGGATTGTTCTTCACCTCAAATGGGTATGTCAGACTAAGCCCACCAGGAGATGTGCACCACAGGGAGTCTGTTGATACCGGAGTGCTGATCACCTGTTTCATTTATAGGCTGTGTTCTGTTGTGATGGTATCGTATGTGTGTGTGTGTGTTTGAGTATATGAGCATTTATTCAGTGTCACCATACCATGTGTATTCTTTGGCTTTTGTGATGATGTCACAATATCTGTGTGTTTATAGGCTGTGCTTCACTGTGATTATGACATACAATATATATGATGTTTATATATAGGATGTGTTCTAAAATTATTTGGATTTAAAAGTGTCATCTGAGATCACAATCTTGATGGCAGGTAGGTCATCATTATCTGGTTGGTGGGAGTGAATATAACAATGCTGCAGACCAAAGTAAACCTTTAGGAGGCTGCAGCATTGGCATGAGTGCTGCAGCTCCTTCAAACAGCTGATCAGCTGGACTGCCAAGACTCAACCCCATTGATCTGTTGATCGCCTATCCAAAGTATAGTCTGGGATGGTACTTTTTGAGCTTCTTATACTTACGAGCACTGATATAGCCGAGTTGTGCTATGCATCTACAGTTTAAGGTTAAACTCCTGTAATACCTCTTTATTAATGACAAGTGGTTCCTCCAGGCTATGCAAAAAAAGGGCTACTGACATATAAGCTACTGTAATTGATTTAAAGGGGTTGCCCCACCAGGACATTGTATATTGATAGGATATGCCATAAATGTTGGTTAGGTTTAGGTTCCACCTCTTGGTTGCTATCTAAAGAACTGGGACCTGCCATAAGTGGAGAGCATGCCATTCATGCTTGGTGCAATCTCCATTCACTGCATGCGTAGCTTACTGTCCATTTACAGCATGACCCCATTCTTAAAGGGTCACTGAGTTTTCAGAAAATTTTTGATATGTCATAGAGACATATCAAAAGTTTTGATCGGTGGGGGTCCTGATAAGTCACAAAATGCAAAAATCAGATGAATGCTGTAAAAAAATAAAAATAAAAACTGTGCCAAAACAGCCATTTTGGTCACCTTGCCTCACAAAAAGTGTAATACTAAGCGATCAAAAAGTCATCTGCCCTTGCAAAAAATTGCCCCCCCACGGCCACATAAGACAATCACCTGAAAAATAAAAAATAAAAATTGCTCTCAGAAAATTTCAAAATGCTATTTACTTTTTTACAATTACATGTAATTAGCTGTCTCTGCCTTATGGGTAACTGTGGAATCCAAGAGATATTTTTACTTTTATTGGGACAGAGCATTATTTCAAGGAGACCCAGGTTATCTTTACCCTATGAGAAAGCGAAGTACCTTGTCCTATCGGGATGTTTTGTGGCGTATTGATAGGATGTGACATAAATGGCTGAACCCAATAGGAAAGTAGCATGCACTTGTGGGCGTTATTAGCAGGTAAAACTGAAAATTACATTTTAAAGCACAAAAGCACTTATACAGCAGAGTGTACTATACCATTAGGGGATAAAAAATTTAAAATATTGTGAATTGTTTTATAAATAAAGGAAAAAATACTAATTTTACCCTAATTTACCGCTAACATGAAATACAATGTGTCACATAAAACAATCTCAGAATCTGTTAGAAATAAGTAAAACCTTACCACATAAAGTGACACAGATTGCAAAAATAGGCCTGGGCAGGAAGGTGAAAACTGGCCTGGGGTAGAAGGGGTTAAGATACAGTGTCAGTGGGTCCCGCACCATGGTTCAGCCATTTATGTCACATACTATCGATACTCCACAAAACATCCCGATAGGAAAAGGTACTTCACTTTTCTCATAGGATAAAGATAACCTGGGTTTCCTGTGAAATAATGCTCTGTCCCAACGAAAATAAAAATATCTCTTGGATTCCGCAATTACCCATAAGGCAGACACAGCTAATTACATGTAATTGTGTAAAATGCATTAGCATATTGAAATGATGACCTAATTAATTTCATCAAACAGGCTTTATTTTTGTCCTGCTGGAAACTGTGTCCATGTGACTTTTTAACCATTTAAGGGAAAAATGAGTCTTGTAAAATAAATCACAGTATACAGCAATGCTAATCAAGGTGGTGGTATAGTTCACGCATAATGAAAATGACATAGCAACAAAGCTTTGACGTTACAACTTCTGGATGATGATGCAGAATGCATGCAGTGTCTCTCTTGCTAAAGTGGTTGTCCAGTCTAATGGAAATAAAGCTTAATTGTATAGTAATGTGCACCAGGCTTAAAGGCTATGCACACCTTCAGGTGCAATATTTTTTATTATTGCATTTTTGAGTTAAAAATAATTTTTTCAGTTGGTCTTTATTAATAATATGGAATCCTTTTTTGTGTACAGGGTTGAGATGCTATAGTAGTAGCTTGTGGATTTTCTGTCTTTTCCGTCAGTTGGGGAGCTGACAGGCTCCTTATCTCTGCTCTCTTACATTATAAACACTCATTAGGGGGGCGTGGCCAGCTACCAACATGAGCAGACGCGTGTGAGCTCGCTCCGCTGCACGGACGACCAACTTTTATCATCCTAAACTTACACAGCCGCCAAAATTCCCCAGCCTGGGAGCAAAAGGTCGGGTAAACCCCGGGGAAGGAGTATGGCCCGCAATAAAGCGGTGCCTCCTCTTCACAGCGAGGCGCTCAGGCGGAACATAACAGTAAAGCAGACCAGACTCCTGAGGAGGAGCCAATACTAAAGCAAGTTACAGCACAATTGATGTAAGCCATATCTGCCTGTAAAGCCACCCTGTCGGGTAAGATGGAGGAGGTCAAAATAGACCTGGGCCTCCTCAGGCAAGACATGCATATTCTGAGAGACCGAGTCCGGGAAACAGAAAACCACATTTCCCAATTAGATCTTACAAACCCGGTACCTGCGCAATTGGTTGTACTGGATAAAAAAGTTGAATTTTGGCACCAAAAATGCGATGATTATGAAAACCGCCTGTGGCGTTATAATTTGCGTATTGTAGGACTGCCTGATTAAATCCACTTTTCCAGATGGTAACTTCTCTACTGCGTTTGCTATAGAGCGTGCCCACCGTGTTCCCGCCAAACCGCCACCGCCTGGAGCGCCGCCGTGGCCTATGCTTGCCCGACTACTGAATTCCACAGATCGGGATCATATCCTGCAACTTGCTCGTCGCAAGCCAGACCTGAAATTTGAGAATGCATCCATTATGCTGTTCCCGGATTTTTCTGCGGAGCTACAAAAGAAAAGGGCGACCTTCATTGCAGTTAAAAGAAGACTCCGGGACCTTAATCTTCCATATTCCATGGCCTTCTCAGCGAGGCTGCGAGTGGTGGATGGCGAGACCTCAAGGTTCTTCACTACTCCTTCAGAGGCAAGCAACTGGATCGTTGGAAGAGTGAGACCCCCTAGATCACCGAGATGAACTTTGATACTCGGAGACAAAGATCTCACTATGCTGCAAGTTATTATATAAACTCTCTGTACTAAATACACAGGGCCTACCTTCTTCTCTGAATTTACTATCCTTTTATACTTACCTTCTGCTCCCTCTTCACTATCCTTCTACTATTCCTACTGTATTATTTCTTTAATTTCTTATGGAGGAAACAACGATAGCAGTCTATATAAGTATATGAATATTTTATTTCCACCTCATACTATCCTATTAGACCTTGCTAACGTATTTGATACCAAAATGGCGATACGCGCTTAATATATAGTGTTAAGTTGGGTCCGAGGGCTCAGTGGCTGCATGTGGTCTGCACTGTACTGAGGGTAAAGTCTACCACCAGTACACCCCTTATTACTGCCACGATCTGAGCGTTAGTTTAGCTATGTTTCTCAGTTCTTGGTCAGATATTGGCCATTTTTCTTCTAAGTCAATGTGTTTTACTGCTAAATGTATGTTCTTTATTCTAAGACATTTTGAAGTTATGTCACAATTCTGCATGGTTGCAGGAGTTACGGTTCAGTATATTTATGTCACATTTCTGATGATCCTCAACTTGTCTAAAAATCTAATTCATGGAATCTCCATGCAATTGCACTACAAAATGATGGGTACACACTGCACCTTAGGCTTTAGAATATACCGCTATGGCGAGTCTTAAAGTGATGTCTTGGAATATTCAGGGCTTGGGTATGGCAAGGAAAAGAGCCATGGTGTTTTCAGCGGTTAGACAGGCCAATCCCCATATCCTGTGTCTACAGGAGACTCATCTCACTCCTGAAACCGTTAGAAGAGCGCATAAACCATGGGCACAGTGGATACAACATTCTTGTCACACGTCCCACTCTAGAGGAGTCTCTCTCCTGGTACATAAAATGGTACGATGGGAAGTGGAAAGGCTGGTAATTGATCCTGAGGGGAGATATATATTTGTGGCGGCATATATTCATTGTATTTTGTATGTTATAATAGGACTGTATATACCCCCACCATCCTCATTAGAAATCATTCGCCAGGCGATCACGTTTGCCACAGCGTTTCCAAATGCTATGGTGTTATGGTATAGGTGACTATAATATGCTGCTTGACCCCGCAATGGATAAGTTGTCCCCAGACTCGGCCTCAAATACCTCAACACAAACCAACACTTTGTTTCCTCGGCTCTTGAGGGAGGTGGGATGGGTGGATCTATGGAGACACAGATTTCCGAACACTAAATTATACGCGTGCCATTCACCAGGATGCGGCTTATTATCACGTATAGATTATATGTTGGGTAACGCAGCAACTTGCGCTGCTTTCCATTCGGTCCTCTACGGGAATAGGGGTATTTCTGATCACTCTCCAATATTACTTGAGATGGGCCCTATTAACTATTCAAGAAAACCGAATATGCGGATACATCCCTTTTGGTTATCCCTATTAGGCACTAATGATAGAATTCCGGATCAATTAACCATTTTCCTTTCTGAAAATGCCTCAACAGATGACCCACTTCTTATATGGGAAACCTTGAAGGCATACCTAAGGGGATGTCTTAAAGGGGTATTCCCATCTCACAAATGTAGTTTGTATAGTTAGATATAGCCATACCAATATTATTACTAATAGAATGTATTTATATAAAATGTACCGTTTAGAAGATTTGCCTATTTGTATATCCATTGTCCCACACACATCAGTCAGGCCGTTGCCCCTAGTTACGGCCACCGAAGCCATGTAGTAGTGGTGGTCAGCTTGCTGTTGTTCAAACCCGCTCTAAGGTAACTGCTGTATTGTGAACGCACATTGCATGAGCATGCGGAGACACATCTTAGGGGACTTCCACATCTGCGTTTTGGAAGCTACCAGTCCTAAATGCAATGGTCAGGATCCGTCCAAAACGCAGACTTTATAAACGGATCCTGCTCCATAGAGATGAATTGATCTTGGAACAGAATCAGTTTCTCTGCGTTTTGGAAGCGCAGATAAAAATACTACAACCCTAAGATGTGTCTCCGCATGCCTACACTCTCATTAGAACATGTCCACATATTAGATGCCCCAGTCTCTGAATCTGAGATCTCAGAAGCTGTAATGTCTCTAGCCAATGGGGTCACCTGGCCCTGATGGAATACCAGTAGAAGTGTATGCAAAGTATCTAAAACAACTCCTTTCCCCTTTAAAGAAAATGTATGACACGGCTTTTGCTAATCAGCAACTGCCCCCTTCTTTATATGATACCTCTATAGTAGTTATACGTAAATCTGATAAGAATCCTGTAGACTGTGGCTCATACCGTCCAATATCCATACTGAACGTAGACTACAAAATACTAACGAGAATATTAGCGACTAGACTGAACAAATGTATTCTCTCCATCATTCACCCAGACCAGTCTGGCTTTATGCCTGGTAAGTCTACATCTGAAAATATCCGGCGGGTACAGGTGACAACCCAAATTGGACTTAAACAGCATAAGAAAAGGGCCATGGCATCTCTAGATGCCGCCAAGGCTTTCAATTTGGTGGAGTGGCCGTATCTTATAGCAGAGCTTTGGTTTTGGGATAACATTTATCCAATGGATATCTATTCTATATTCAAATCCCAGATCTAACATAACAGTTAATGGTATACAATTTCAATACTTTAACTTAGGCAGGGGGACTAAGCAAGGATGTCCCCTGTCTCCACTTTTATTTGCATTGGCCATTGAGCCACTTGCTGTCCGTTTAAGACAGGATGGGGCTTACCAGGGTATCAGGATAGGAGAAAGGGAGGATAGGGTCGATCTCTATGCGGATGACATGATATTATTTATGTCCCAGATAGAGGAAACCCCTCCCAGGGCTATGACGATCATTAATACTTTTGGATCCTATTCCAGCCTATATATTAATTGGTCTAAATCCTAATTTTTTCCATTGTATGAGGCAGATTGGCAGGACCAGATTCATGGGCTCCCTATTACCCATCATTTCAAATACTTGGGTATCCATATTACTAAAGAACCAACATTGTTTTACTCCCTTAATGTCTCTCCTATCCTAGACTATTGTAGGGATAAATTAAGGATATGGGGGACTCTTCCCCTGTCAGTGACAGGACGTACAAATCTGATAAAAATGATTGTACTTCCTAAATGTCTATATATTCTAGAGCACTCACCTTACATAGTGCCAAAGAAGTTCTTTAACCCCTTAATGACCGGGCCATTTTGCACCTTCGTGACCAGACTTATTTTTGAAAATCTGACATGTATCACTCTATGTAGTGATAACTTTGAAACACTTTTACTTATCCAAGCCATTCTGATATTGTTTTCTCGTGACACATTGTACTTCATGACAGTCATAAATTTGAGTCAATATATGTCACCTTTATTTATGAAAAAATCCCAACTTTACAAAAAATTTTGAAAAATTCACAATTTTCAAAATTTCAATTTCTCTGCTTTTAAAATTGAAAGTGATATCTCATAAAATATTTATTATTTAACATTCCCCATATGTCTACTTTATGTCTGCAGCATTTTGTAAATGTCATTTTATTTTTTTGGGACGTTAGAAGGCTTAGAATTTTAGAGGCAATTCTTACATTTTTTAAGAAAATTTACAAAATTCACTTTTTAAGGACCAGTTCAGGTCTGAAGTCACTTTGTGGGGCTTACATAGTAGAACCCCCCATAAATGATCCCATTTTGGAAACTACACCCCTCAAGTTACTTAACACTGATTTTATAAGCTTTGTTAACCCTTTAGGTATTCCACAAGAATTAAAGGAAAATGGAGATGAAATTTCTAAATTTCACTTTTTTGGCAGATTTACCATTTTAGTCCATTTTTTCTTTAACACATCTAAGGTTAACAGCCAAACAAAACTCAAATATTTATTACCCTGATTCTGCGGTTTACAGAAACTCCCCACATGTGGTGGTAAACTGCTGTATGGGCGCATGGCGGGGCGCAGAAGGAAAGGAGCGCCGTATTGTTTTTTGAAGTCAGATTTTGCTGGACTGGTTTTTAGACACCATGTCCCATTTGAAGCTCCCTAGATGCACCCTATAGTACAAACAATCAAAAAGTGACCCCATTTTGGAAACTACGGGATAAGATGACAGTTTTATTGGTACTATTTTGGGGTACATATGATTTTTAATCGCTCTATATTATTTTTTTGGGAGGCAAGGTAACCGAAGAATGGATGTTTTGGTACTGTATTTCTTTTTTGTTTTTTATAATGTTCATCTGACAGGTTAGATCATGTGGTATTTTTATAGAGCTGGTTGTTACGGACGCGATGATATCAAATATGTCTACTTTCTTTGTTTGTTTGTTTTAGTTTTACATAATAAATCATTTTTGAGAAAAAATATGTTTTTGTGTCTCCATTTTCTGAATGCCATATCTTTTTTATTTTTTTTCCGATTGTCTTGTGTAGGGGCTCATTTTTTGCAGGAAGAGTTGAAATTTTTATTGGTACCATTTTTGGGTAAATATGATTTTTTGATTATTCATTATTACACTTTTTGGGGCAAGGTGACCCAAAAATTGGGAATTTTGGCACAGCTTTTATTTATTCATTTTTACTGCGTTCACATGAGGGGTTAGGTCATGTGAGATTTTTGTAGAGCAGGTTGTTACGGACGTGGCGATACCCAACATGTGTACTTTTTTAAATTTATTTAAGGTTTACACAATAATATCATTTTTTAAAGAAAAAAAATAATGTTTTAGTGTCTCCATAGTCTGAGAGCTGTAGTTTTTTTATTTTTTGGGCGATTGTCTCAGGTAGGGGCTAATTTTTTGCGGGATGAGATGACGGTTAGATTGGTACTATTTTGGGAGCAATTTGCCGTTTTGATCGCTTGGTATTACGCTTTTTGTGATGTAAGGTGACAAAAAATTGCTTTTTTGACATAGTTTTAATTTTATTTTTTTTACTGTGTTTATCTGAGGGGTTAGGTCATGTGAGATTTTTGTAGAGAAGGTTGTTACGGACGTGGCGATACCCAACATGTGTACTTTTTTTTATTTATTTAAGGTTTACACAATAATATCATTTTTGAAAGAAAAAAATAATGTTTTAGTGTCTCCATAGTCTGAGAGCTGTAGTTTCTTTATTTTTTTGGGCGATTGTCTCAGGTAGGGGCTAATTTTTTGCGGGATGAGATGATGGTTAGATTGGTACTATTTTGGGAGCAATACGAATTTTTGATCGCCTTGTATTACGCTTTTTGTGATGTAAGGTGACAAAAAATGGCTGTTTTTACATAGTTTTTTTTTTTTTACTGTGTTCATCTGAGGGGTTAGGCCATGTGAGATTTTTGTAGAGTAAGTTGTTATGGACACGGCGATACCTAACATGTCTAGGGTATTTTATTATTTTATTTTATTTACTTTTACTCAGTTATAAATGTGCATATATGGAAAAAAATGATTTTTTTTTTACGTTTTTCTTTTTTTTTTTTTACACTTTTTTTTCACTTTTTTGACTCAGACCCACTTGGTTCTTGAAGATCCAGTGGATCTGATGTCTCTATAATACACTGCAGTACACTATATAGCGTAGTGCAGTGTATTTTTACTTTACAGTAAGCCTGATCAGGCTCCTGCCTTTAGCAGGAGCCTGGTCAGGCTTGATATACCATGGCAAGCCGGATGGCGTCCGGTTGCCATGGTAACCATCGGGACGCTGCCACAGCAGAGCAGCGTCACGATGGGAGGAAGCTCCTTCCCTTTCTTCTGGCCACACCATCGGTGCGCTGCCAGCGCACCGCAGCGCCCGATGGGGGAGGGAGGGAGCTTCCTCCCTGTTAACCCCTTCCATGCCGTGGTCCCTATGGGGGTTAAACGGCCGACATCACTGCCAGCAGTGATGTCGGCCATTACATTAGATTGTCAGCTGTATGTTACAGCTGACAATCTAATACCGCTCAGTCATCCTGATATTGGGGGGGGATATTGAAGGCGGGGGGGGCGTTGATGTAACTTACATGCTGTGGGCGGGCGGGGAGGGCAGGGCAGGTCCCGCTCAGCCATCCTGAAGCATTAGAACATAGCAGTGCAGCCCCGATGTCCTCAAGGATCTGATGTCAAATCTGACTGACCAATCGCAGGGGTTCTAAGGCGGGGACCACTGTGATTGGTCCCCTGCCGGGTGTCCGGACAGCTCTGCTGTCCGTGACACCAGTTTGCAAGCAAGTGTCACCGCAAGTGTACTTGTGGTGACACTTGGAGCTCATGACGTACTGTGCACGTCATGATGCGGTAACTAACACCACATCATGACGTACATAGTGCGTCATTGGTCATTAAGGGGTTAAGCAGCTGAACTCCCTTATGTCTCCCTTTATATGGGGCTCTACGAGACCTAAGTTAGCTCTATCTACTCTATGCCGTCCTAGGAGTCGAGGCGGAATGGCTCTTCCTGACTTTTACTTCTATTATGTGGCAGGACAACTTAGATATTTGAAATCCTGGTTAGATTTATCTGAAAACGCTCCCAATTCAGAGGCACATCTAGCATTTTGTCTAGGGTTGAAGTCATTGTGGCCTGTGTTGGAAAAGCCGTCTTTATTTCCTGGACTTCTACTACCTATACATAGAGAAGCTATACAGGTTTGGGCAGCAACTAAGGATATACATGCCTTTACTGCAATTAGTGCCGAGACTCCTCTTTGGGACAACCCAGCAATCCTCCTCCTACTTACACAATGGAAAAACCTGGTTAACACCATTATTCCATTTGAGTCTATAGTATATAAAAATAGGGGCTGCACTAATAAAACTGGCAAGGTATGGGGACCGTGGTGCTCCTCTTCATTAACGCAATATTCTGTTTCAGTGTTTCTTGACATTATGAACGCCTTGCCCCATTAATATGCTTTGTTATGGGCTAAAAGAGAGAATACTATGTGTTGCTTATGTAATCACCATTCTCGCGATACTCTTCTTCTTTGTGTGGTGCCAAATCGATTGGAAGAATTAGTATGCGCGCCATACTGCTTTCACAATGATACCAAAACACAAGTTGGTTTCATGGAAAATACTTCACATCCCCCAAGCAAGAGCCAGTTTATTAAAGAGACAGTCACTTATATAGTAGGTATGACATAGACAAAAAGGGGTGTTACTTAAGCAGAGTGATTGGTTCTTTGACACAAGCTGAGTTCATTGGTTCATTTGAAAGAGGCAAATTAACATGTCTTAAAACAAAGAAAGTGTTCACGTGACTCACATAGCTAATTAGCTGCCATCTAGTGGTCAAAGACGAGTAGTACAGGTTTTACACAATATATATAAAAACCTATCTCTCACACTTAATACGAGGTATCTGTTGTAGTCGCAATTGTTTGATCTCAGATTTATTTTATGATTGCAATACTGTATGATATATCGCTATTCATACTTGAAATGTGAAACATGTCAATTATTTACTGTTACATGTGATCTTTCAATAAAAAGAGTTTTTAAAAAAAAAACAACACTCATTATAGCTCAGTTCTCATCATACTCATCATACAGTATGATAGGAATGTGGGTCAAATAAGTGTTTATGACCTGTTAGTAGGTTAGAGAGAGTTATTAGATGACCGGCACAAAGTGAAAGTACCAGTCACACAGTTAGAAAAACAGTTAAATCTTTCTTTGTGACAAAATGGCTAAAAAAATTTTTAAAGGCCAATTGAAAATATGATTTTTAGCCAACAATGAGTAAAATGCCATCATAAACAAAAAATGCCTCAGAAAGTGTACAAGGCCTTATTACACCAGGTGACAATCATACAAAAATTCTTTATATAGTTCGTAATCAAGCGATAATTGCTATGTCTAATAATTTTAAAGGATTCTTGGTGATTGTGATCTTTCAGCATGTTAAAAGAAATATCGCTCATTGCACGCTTATCTGTATTTCTAATAAGACTCAATGACTTCACGGGAGATGCTTTAGGTGTAGCAGACCACCATTCTTGACCTAAAAAGTAAACGACTAACAAGTACACAGCGATTTTATTCTGGTCGCATCTAACGACAATTGTGATGTCTAATAATACTAAATTCAATAGCTAAAGGCTCTCAAACAATTCTATTGTCATTGCTACGAAATCTTGAGGCGTAATAGAGGTTTTAGGGTCCATTTACACAGGAAGGTAATCTGGCCAGTTATTGGGAACAAGCGCATTCATCGGCTGATCTGATCACATATGTGGCACAAATTATAATTCTTGGCATCGCATTGGGATTCCCGCACAGGGAATCAAGAGCACTTTCTTACAGTCAGTGTTTTGTCAGTGATTGATCAGTGATTTTCATCAATGAGGCGAGGTGAGGAGATTGCCTCAGGCAGCACCAGGTAGGGGCATGAGGGGGGCAGTGGAAGGGGGTTATCTGTTTCTGCAATATAGTATTGAGAACCACAGTGGGCACAGTATGTGGAGCTGTATTACCCTGTATGTTTTTTAGCTATGTATGTAATGTTTTCCAAGTATGTCTCTAACAGTGGGGCTGGAGGGAAGGGAGTTGGGGTGCCGTTTCAGTTTTCGCCTCAGGCAGCAGGACAGCTGGGTGCACCCCTAATTGTGAGCTAAAACCAGGTTCAGGTCAAAAACACATAACAGCTGCAGATCTTTCCATTAAACTTTATCTCTGTGTAGCCTCCACTCCTGTATTTTGGGTCATGGTCACTGATGGAAATCACTGAACAAATTGACTCTTTGAAATTGCAGTGACCGGGTTTGAGATGGCCCCCAAAGCTACGCTGGGTCCCCCCAGAAACCATTTGCTGAAATGGTAAGGCATGGTGCACCCCAATGGAAAATACGTTCAAAGAGTCAAGGTTTGCAGTAAACCAGTGTGCTTCTTTACTGGAGGAACTAAAAAGCAGAACAATAAACTAAACCCTGGTCTCTGACTACTCTACTTCTATAGAGCTGTTCTAACTGATCTAGAACCTTCTAGAGGGAGGGTTGAAGCGGAAGAAGCAAAGCCTAACAGAAACACTGTTGCAGTTCAAGGCAGCCCTAGACTTGTATAGAGCCTCAATATACGTCAATGGGAATGACTAAGCAGTTTTCAGTTATAAACAACAGTCTGACGGAGCTAAGGCACATAGTCAAAAGTTCGCTGTGCATGGCTTTTCCCTCCAATACTCAGCTCTGCATAGTTCCTTTTGACAGAAATGGAAAACAATTAGCTTTTCAGTGCACTGGCTGGAAATTCCCAAAGTCTCTTAGTGTGAACTGACTGTACATTAACTCTTTCCACAATTCAGTGCAATACAATGCAATAACAGTGGGAATGAACAGGATATATAATATAAAATGCAATTCAGTGTAATACAGTTTAAGTGCAAACAGCAATATAAATCACCCTGCAAGTTAACTCTTCAAAGAACGCTAAAGTAGTGAGTTAAGGCTGTATTAGACTATCCCGACAATCGCCTGTTCTCTAGCGGAGGAGACCGCTTCTATTACATGCAGCAATCTCCTCCACAGTAAGCTATTTCTTGTCCCCATGCTGTCTATTTGTTTGATGGAGGCAGATCGTGATTAGACAGCATGATCTGCCGCCAGCAAAAAAATGATTTTTAAGCGTGCTTAAAAATCACAATTGCCCAATGAACAAGCATTTGCTCATTTATCGGGCAATCAGTGACAGTATTAGACTGCAGGATCATTGTTAATGAGCATTCCTGCAAATGTTTGTTAACGATTAACTGGCTCGGAATTGGCCACTTTCCACACCCTCTAATGGCTTTCTATAGTAGCAATAGGGGCAAATGTCCACAAGCGTCTAGACTCCAAAGTACCCTTGCTCCAAGCCACTTCAAAAGCGGCCTAACTCAGTACCTGCTTGAAATTCTTCTCGATAAGGAAGAAGTGATTCATTGCTGGAACAATGCAGCTCTCCAACTGTTCACAGACCTTGAAACACGCTGGTGCAGTATTGTGGCAATGCTTCTTCCAGCAAAAGCTAATTTGCAATGGTAATGTGTGTTTTTTTGTGTCCTGTTTATATTATGTCTCCTACAACACAATGGATGCAATATTCTTAGTATGTAGTGATTTCATGCATTTTGGTCATTTTATCTATACGCTCAGATGTTTTCCACTCTGTCACGTTTATCTTGTTCCCAGTCAAACAACTCATCAGCGCAGGTATTGTTGCCAGTTGTCTGCAGTTTATTTTAGAAGGAATTTCATTACTTTCTTTTGCCGTGGAATATTTTTGAAAGATTTATTTATTCGGCTCTCGGTCATAAAATTACTATGTGACAAGTTCAAAACATTCACAGAAAAGACTACTTTGTCTAACTTCTGAAGTGCCACAGACGTAAATGCAGTAGGTGCATTACTTAAAGATAAAAATAAAACTTTAAGAAAAGAGGCAAAATGGGTGAAATAAAAATAAAACAAGCAATACTCATTTCATGATCCCCAACCTTGCCATGATGTTCACCAAGTCCCTGCTCGTCTGCCTTCTGTTCCCTTGCAACATGCAGGAAATTCCTAATCAGCCAATCACTGGCTGAGTACGTTACCGCTATTGCCAGTGAATGGCAGAGACAACATGAAGGGTCAGAATGGCAGCAGCAAAGGATTGTTGAGGTGACAATTGATGTAATTATTTTTCACGTAGGGCTAATTAATTTAAAAAATGCGTTTATCCGATCCGGCAAGCTGTTCTGGCAGACACCAACCTGCCAGAGTTCCCCGTATCTAGCCTAGCTGGATACTGTCATTCACCAACAGAACCTATTGACTATAATGGGATCTGGCGGGGATCCGGACAGTTTACGGCATGAGTGCCAGGTTTCGGCCAGACAACAACAGTGCGTGCAATGGTTTTTGTCTGGCTGTAACCCACCACTCATGGTGAAAAACGGTTGGATCCCCACCAGATCCCATTATAGTCAGTGGGATCCGACGGTGAACAGCAGTATCTGGCTAGGATGGATATGGTGAACTCTGGCAGGCTGTTGGATCAGATAAATGCAAGTGTGAAACTAGCCTTAAAGGGTTTCTGTCACCAGTTTTGGGCATATAAAACAGGATGACATTTGCAATGTGCAAATGTCACCTGATGCCCAAACTGGTGATCATTTTTTTACTGGTGCCCCCGTTTTTGAAATAAATCAACTTTTGTCGTATGCAAATGAAGCTTACTAGGTGCAAGGGGCGGTAACCCTGCACCTAGTAAGCGCCGTTTCCCTACCTTTATTCACGCCCCCTTTGTTGTGATGGACAGGGCCAGGCAGCTCGCTCTATCAGCTCCTGGCCCTGTCCGTGCTGAAAATCCCGCGCCTGCGCCGTTCGGACTTCATTCGGCGCAGGCGCAGTGAGTGCCGATTGCTGCCGGGCTCCCGGCTTCCTCACTGCGCCTGCGCCGCCTTCTCTTCTGGGTGTTCTGTGACGTCATCGGCGCAGGCGCAGTGAGGAAGCCGGGAGCCCGGCAGCAATCGGCACTCACTGCGAAAGAGCCTTCAAAAAATTATATGGCCGGACAACCACAATTTTCATCCACTGTGACCCACACATTGTGTGTTGAGAATGGGTATCTCTACTGACCAGGTGGTCCCTGCATACAGGCAGAAAAAAAAGAACAAAAAAGTAACTATACATGTGAACAGCTCTCTCCTTCAGTTCTATGGGATTTATGGCCATCTCTCCATTCATTTTCTGTCTTAAATACTCAGATTTTGCAGTCAGTAGTTATGTCAGTCCTGGGGTACTGAGTGTCCATCATGCGGATAGCGAAAACTCGCGGGCCTTTCATGTTAAGACTCCTAGTAAAAGTATTGTAGCGTATTATAGGTAAACAAGTGACAGATTCAAGTCCTCTGGAGGGAAACTAACAACAGTAAAAAAATATATATATTTTTTAAAAATGTAAAACCGATGTTATAAATGAAAAAAGGTTCCTATTTATCATATAAAATCATAAAAAAACTGCTCAGTAAACACTGTAAAATGAAATCTCAGAATTGCAGTTTTTAGTCTCTGCACCTCCCAAAAAAGTTCAGTAAAAAAAAAAAAAATCATAAAGCTGTAGGTGCCTCAAAACGGTAACTGAACAGTTCTGTGTATTAGAATATGGCAACAAAAACCTATCATTTTACATTTTTTAAAATGTTTACATTTCAGTAAAACATTTTACAAATGTACTATCACCATTATCATACTGACTAGAAGAATAAAGTTAACCTCATTTTTACGGCACAGAGAATATTGTAAGAACAAAAACTATGTGTTTTCCATGCCACCCAAAAAATATATTTTCACAATTTATCATCACATTAAATGGTGTCATTAAAAATATAACCCAACCTGCAAAACAACCTCTCAAATGGCTATATTTTTTGGAAAAATAAAAAAAAGTTATGCCTGTTGCATGGATGGAAAAACCAAGCCAAAACTGGCTTGGTCCTCCAGGAGCTAACAGACCTAAGACTTGCTTTACAAAAAAGTAGTTCATGATCTGATGGTCATTTCTATCATAACCATGTCTACAGCTGGAATAGAGGAAAATCACCCTAGGGCGAGGAGTTTCATTATTACCTGTCAATGGCTCAGAGGTTTCTAAGCCACTAGGCTGCCACCAGAGGTTTGTGGACCCACTTAAAAGAAGTCACCTTGAAATGTTCAGTGGGCTTATGTATTTTGATCAAAACGTAGAAATTATGCTTATAGATTAATGTAAAATGTGGATGTGTGATCCCTGGATTTTTCTCTTCAGTCTATTACCTTCTTGAAATGTTACTGGAGATATTTACCAATCATGCCACCGTACATTCTTCCAGCACGATCCATCCGAATCAAGGATGAACAATAATTTTGTTGTTCTTTAATTACATTGGTCAATTATAGTGAAACAACCATGACCCTGTTCACAGAGACATAACTATAGGAGGTGCAGAGGCAAAATCCCTATTGGGCTCAGGAGCCTGAGGGGGCCCAAAGACTCCTCTGCCACATAAGAATATACCACTATTGTACAAACTATGTAAGAAGGTGGAAAGTCCTGTAAAAGAGTTTACATTGGGGCCCATTATCTTCAAGTTCTGCTTCTGCCTGTTCACATTCATGTTAGGGAATAAAGACCTTACAGGATGGATACCCCAATAGGGACCTCTCTCTTTATGGCAGAACAGTCAGCCTCTCTGGACCAGCTCACTCATGCATTAGATGTCATTTCGTTGGCTTTGATGTAATGCTTCATTTCCCCCTTCAGGGAAATTTTTGACTTAAAGGGGTATTCCCATCTCACAAATGTAGTTTGAATAGTTAGATATAGCCATACCAATATTTTTACTAATAGAATGTAATTATATAAAATGTACCATTTAGAAGATTTCCCTATTTGTGTAGGCATTGTCCCACACACATCAGTCAGGCCGTTGCCCCTGGTTACGGCCACCGTAGCCATGTAGTAGTGGTGGTCAGCTTGCTGTTGTTCAAACCCGTTCTGAGGTAACTGCTGTATTGGGAACGCACATTGCATGAGCATGCGGGGACACATCTTACGTTACTTTCACATCTGCGTTTTGGACGCTACCAGTCTAAAACCCCATTCTCAGGATCCATCCAAAACGCAGACTTTATAAACGGATCCTGCTCCATAGAGTTGAATTGATCTTGGAACAGGATCCGTTTATCTGCGTTTTGGACGGATCCTGACCAGATGTGAAAGTACCCTAAGATGTGTCTCCGCATGCTGATGCAATGTGCGTTCACAATACAGCAGTTACCTCAGAGCGGGTTGGAACAAGAGCAAGCTGGCCTCCACTACTACATGGCCGCGGTTGTCATAACCAGGGGCAACGGCCTGACTGATGTGTGTGGGACAATGGATATACAAATAGGCAAATCTTCTAAACGGTACATTTTATATAAATACATTCTATTAGTAATAATATTGGTATGGCTATATCTAACTATACAAACTACATTTGTGAGATGGGAATACCCCTTTAATGAGGCTTCTTCCCACAATAACAGCTGAAAGGCACCCATCAGAACCACGGTGATCAGCTGACTTCATTTTCAGTTTCTCTCAGGCCATAAGAAGAACAAGGGTCAAATGAATTAGGTCATTATGGAGGTTTCGACCGTTGGGGGATTAAGACCAGTTAGATACTGTCGATAAATGCTCACCAAGCATCCTGTGAACTTACTGGCGAGTCATCCTGCCAATCCACACAGATGCAAAAATAACACTGACAGCTGGAGTTTATGTGATGAAAGGCAAGGCCATATCTAATTTGATGTTCCCAGGCTATGTTACATCAGGCACATTACAAATACCAACTAACAGCATGAGGGGACTGCCCGGAAGCGTCAAGATATGCGATTTATAACTTGACTTTCAAACCATAAGTGCATGAAATAAAAATAATAAAAAAAACAGAAGGCATCCTATCTGTACCGGAAATTATGTGATTACTTCTGTAATTAAATCCAAGCAAGGTGGAAATGGACTATGCAATGTGCACCCTGAAATAATTACCATGATGCCTGCTGTTATTGTGTGCCTTAAGCCATAGCTGGAATTCACAACAATATATGCTAAAATATAAGTTAGTCTTGCGTGGAAATTGTACAAAGCATATGTCAGTCATGCAATTGTCAAGGAAACCCTTAATTAGAAGCAGATTCAACTTAAATGTAAGTAATAGTGGTTCTAAAAAGTCTGCAGCTTCTGAACATTATGAGCCATAGTGGACTCCTGAAAAGCAATAAAGGTACCGTATATTTGTCAGAGAAGGTCACCACCTAATGGACCACTGTTCATTGGCGAATATAAAGCCCATTGAAATTTGGACATGATTAGCTGGGTCTAACCTACTCAGTTCATGTATTTGATGTTATAGCTAAGGCCCGTGTCCCAAGTTTCAGCTTCCTGACAGTGTGGACCCATCTCCTGCTCTCCCTTTCCCAGAGTGTCGGGCTGCCAGCCCTGCTCTATCCCTCCATGTAGGCTGTGGGCTGCTTGGTCTCTCTTTCTGTGGCTGAAGAGCACGCGCCCTCCCCCTGGCCCTTAAAGGGCCGGCATACACGCACCCTACTGTTTCAGCCTACGGCTGGCTACCTGTAAAAGGTAGGTAGGCAACAGTGCACCCTCTACTATAGTCTCAACCAAGACTACTGTCCTTACCTACATGGATGATCTGCCCTGAGCATCAATCCCCAACAGGGCAACAATCCCTTCCTAACTAAGTGTACAGAATAGGGATGGTAATCTGACAGAAATGAGTCAAAACTGGAACACGACAACTATATCCAAATCACAAAACAAATGCAGAAACCAGCAAGCAAGCCACGGTTAAAGCCAGAAAATAGTGATGACACAAAGACAAAAGAGAACTCACAATCAGGAACCAGATCGGGTCAGAACCTGAAGACAAATCAGAAGTCCAAATTGGCAGTCAGAGGCAAGTAAGGCCCCATTCACACGACCGTATATATTTCTTTCCGCATTGTTCCGCATTTTTGCGGATCGATGCGGAACGGTACGGACCCCATTCATTTCCCCATAGGAGGAAAAAATGCATGCAAATGTATTTCACGGCGGATTGGCCACAAAAAAAATGAAACATGTCCTATACTTTGCCGCAAAAACACGTCCGCAGCCCCATTCAAGTCAATGGGTCCGCAAAAATGCGGAACGCTACGGAAGACTTTCCGTATGTCTTCCGTACTTTTGCGGATCCATGTCCGTATACAGATGTAGCAACACTAGCGATCACAAGAGAATCGCGTGAGCGCAGAACAAACCATAAATAGAGTACGCATCTGATGATTTGTACGCTAATGCTATGCATTGTACGCTACTGCGCACGCATTTGTACGCTAATGCGTACCAATTCACCTAATTAGCGTACTTTTACTGCGAGTGAAAGGAGTGAAAGAGAAGTCGCGATTCCTTAGCAACGCTATGCGAAAACAGTGATCGCTAGGGCTGCTATATCTGTATATGCATATATTCATATTTGGCTCTAAGTTTTTTAAAACTTTTTTTTCTATTTTTTCAATTCACAGTCAAAATCTTTATGTAAAATAATTTCAAAGACACCTTGCGGATCCGCAAAAATACGGAAGACTTTTGATGCTTCCGTATGCTTCCGCATCCGTTTTTTTGCGGAAGTACCTCCGTACTTCCGTGCCGTATTTCTAGGGAGCTAGGAACACATACGTTCGTGTGAATGGGACCTAAATCACAGGCATCAGTGTAGGACGTAGGGCAATTATCAAATTTGTATATGTATCTCAGAACGTGGTACTTCCAGAAGTACTCTCATTGGTCCAGCGTCTCACATGTCATGCCCTCATGTCAGTATGCATGGAAAGCCGGTGTTGAGCCTAATTGACCCGGAGTTCCTGCACACTGATATGCTGGATAACACCACAGCCCAGCCTGGTAGTCCTGATGACGCAGCACTGCACGAAGGGAGCTGGATTCGACATGGGACTGCAGCTGGGTAAGTATGTGACACTACTTTGGGTTACTTTAGGCACCTTCCCTGTGGGTCAGCTGTCAATCACACAGAGACTATTTTAGGAGGTAGCGACCTGGTGCTTCACCTGCAGAAAAGTCCTCTCTGTGGGAGGGTGTCTGAGCAATAGGTTTCCCATCATGCTAGTATCCTGTAAAGATGTATATTCAGTTGTCTGCCTGTGTACTGACTCTCCGAACACTTATTGGATTCTGATCCTCCACTGCCTGACCTGACCTATATTCAGTTGTCTGCCTGTGACCTGCCCTCTCCTCAGCACTAATCCTTTGGTACAGTGGCGTAACTACAACTGACTGGGCCCCACAGCAAATTTTTGAACGGGCCCCCAGCAACTTCTTTGCAACCCCCAACTCACGTGCAACCCCCACTCCTGTGGCTAATCAAGATTTAACTCAAACTCTTACAGTGTCACTGTATATAATGTCACTGTATAATACTGTTGAGGGGCCCCTGACAATAAAATCTTTTAGTCTTCCTCCTTAGGGGGGCCCCTTGTGGGTCTGGGCCCCAAAGCAGTCGCTTCCCCTGCTTTCCCTATAGCTATGCCCCTGCTTTGGTACCTGCCCTGACCCTGGAACATTTGGCATATAGTACATACTACACCAGTTGGCCTGTCTACATACTACACTGAACTTGGCCTGTCCCTTACTATGATTTTGCCTGACCCCTCAGTGTTCTACACCGATGTCCGACCCCCATTGGTCAGCTGCTAATCACACAGAGACTATTCTAGGAGGTAGTGGCCTGGGGCTTCACCTACAGTGAAGTCCAGATCCCTGGACCCTGGTACCATTCTTAATGGGCATCAGTGAGGTCACTGGAGCTGAGCAGGAGTGTCTGGTGTTCAGCTTCATGTATCAGGGACAGAACTGGAGGAAGTAGAGTTCAGTAACCCACTGGACACCAGATGCAAAGTATTGACATATTTTTTGCCCTAGACCACCAGGGATACAGATATGAATCCCTTCATAGCTATAGACCTCCAAAGCTAATGGCACCAAGCATTTCACTAGTGGTATGTGGTACTTCAGGGGGTACAATTCAAGTCTTTAGATGGTACTCACAATGTCTTCATAGTGTGCTTTTAATAAGCAGCACAGTGCATGACCTCAGTCTCTGAGGTACTTTGATGAATTGTGTTTGACTAGTCTTAGGAAGATTAAATAACATTGCTGTAGACCACCAGGGATTTTGGTATAGACATTATAAAACTAGCTGAGGGTGACCAGGGAAAACTTTGGATGCTATGTGGCACAATGGGGGAGATTTATCGAAACATTGCAAGAGAACAGTGGAGTAGATTTCCATAGAAATCAGTCAGATTGCCAAATTCATTTTTCAGGAGCCCTTTTGAAAATGTAGGACGCTATCTCATTGGTTTCTACGGGACAACTCTTTCACTGTTTGAACCATTATCAATCTCCCCCATGGCTGCCATGGCAATATTTATTTTCTGCTGGCTAGAGATACTTCAAACATACTTCTCATACTTCTACATCAAAGCCAATCTCTGTGGACCCCAAATCTCCATATACCAGTTGTAACTCCTCCATTGTCCCAGTTGTTTTTACTCCCCATAGATTGCACATTTATGACTGATTTTATCTCACTCACCATAGCTTTTTATGTGCCATGGTGATAATGCACTTATATGTGCGTATTTAGGGGAAAGTGTTCTACAAAGTGTCCTTCTGCAGCTCTGTGTGTACGAGGCAGTTTATTGGCACTCGGTACTCGTGTACTGGGAGCATGCAGCTCACTGCTCCTGATAAGTGTCCTAGAAGTCATTACTAAGCACTCCAGTCACAGGATGATTTTAACAGCATCCACATTAATTGTCACGCCTTTTACCACGGCACAGCAATTAAATCCCATTAGCAGCTCATTAGAGTAAACAATGTCGTACTGCGGAAACACAACGCTCCTTCCCACAGCGAGACACTGAGCCACTGTGCGTGCTTACGGAGGCCATATCACTTTAACATTTTCACTGCCATGCCGACCCACTGAACATGGGGCTTATTTGCTAGTGCAAAACCATCAGGCTAGGTCCAGCCCTAAGACTTTTTTTTTTTATATATAATCTAACGAAAACCTTAACAAGCAATTTTCAAGAGATTTCCGAGCCATTTTCATCTTTCTCTAGGGTGAAAAAAATAGCTACTCCTTTAGAAAATCACTCAGAAATCCCATCTTGTAGCGATTAAAAAAATCACTCACTTGACTGGGGAGATTTTGAAGAGATTTTCAAGCTACTCAATGCAATCCTATGGAAAGCAATTTTTCCTTGTAGTTAGATATAAAAAGTCAAATATAGGAGATTTATCAACGGGGTGGACTTGCCATATGGCCATAGACCCTACAGGGAAATTTCCAGGTGGGGTGATGCCCGAGGGGGGGGGGCACCTGAGCCCTCCTCATGGTCAACGGCTGGGTACATGATGATCTGATGCTCTCAGCATTAAAGTGGCACTCCCACAAAAATGTTTATTCATGATGTAAAATGTAGTGAATGTAATCTTACTGACTGTTGGAACCTTCCTTTTGATTCTATGTGCAGATAAATATGTGCAGATATGACGAGCTGTGATAGGTGATGCCTCTGCTTTCCTTATGTACAGGTTTTGATTAAATTGTCTTCGGATTGTTCATACCTAACACTATGTGTAGACATAAAATTTAATTTAATTTTCATTGTGTTTTCCATCCATGCCATTACTACTGCCGTCAAAATCTAATGTTGCTATTAGAGACTTATGGAGAGATTGGAAGTTCAGCATTGTTGTATATTAAATTAATGAATAGGAGATAAGGCTGAACTACACATAATACACAGATGGAAATATGAAACACAGAACATGCAAACTTTTTTTTGCTATTGCCATTTTTGCTAAGTAGATGTCTTTTTTTTTTATTATTTTCAAAACATAGCATGCTGGATCTCTTGGCATTTTTTTCAGGCTTTTTGATGCCTTCTCTATTAGGTAAAAATGCAATGAAGAAAATTCTGGTAGTAGGACACAATGGAGGAAATTTATCAAAACTGGTGAAGAGGAAACCTGGCTTAGTTGCCCATAGCAACCAATCAGATTTCACCCTTCATTTATCAGAGCTGCTTTGGAA
This sequence comes from Rhinella marina, assembly GCA_900303285.1. Taxonomy (NCBI): domain Eukaryota; kingdom Metazoa; phylum Chordata; class Amphibia; order Anura; family Bufonidae; genus Rhinella; species Rhinella marina. Next base: position 29,614 of record ONZH01000474.1, read on the forward strand.
ACGGAAAAAAAATCTATCTGGTTGCTTTGGGTACCTAAGCCAGGTTTCCTTTATACCACTTATGATAAATCACCCCCACTATTTGCAAAAAATGCCAGAAAAAAATGCAGCAAAAAATACACATGGCCAAAAAAAAACACACAATTGGTTGTTCTGCTGTTTCTTTAGTGGTAAAATATGCTAGTGCCAAATTCATGTGTGTCAGGGCCCTTAGAAACTTTTCGTTTTCTTACATCTACTCTAGGCTGTCTTATTTTAGACCAGTATTTTGCAGAAACATGGCACATAGCGTTAATAAATCTACGACCTTTTACAACTGCTCTTAGCCACTCTTTTCAACCAGAGTTTTAGAGGCCGGTCTTAATAAAGTCCCATAGCTGGTGCAGGCCTCCCTAAAACTTCAGCACATCCAGCGCCAGTTCTAAATGTAAGGCAGCTTCCGATCTGTCTTACATTTAGACCTTTTTCTATGCCTAAACCAGGCGTAGAAAATGGTAAATGAGACAGGCCTGCCGACACACAATTTTAGTCCTGGTGTGAGCTGGGCGAAGTCGCAGATTGCGTCACAACTAACCATATATAACGGTATGCAGGAAGCTCATAAGTATTCTTGGAGAATGCAGGTAGCAGCATGTTATCTTCCATGTCTATGTGAAATCCGTCACCACCTTATCCTACAATTCCAGCTAAAAATATTGCTACCACGAGTCATATCATAAGCCATTTTCAGACCATTCAAATTAAAGGGTTTTTCTGCGACCCACAAATCCATTATAATTAAAAAGACCACAAAGTTTGTAACATACTTACAATCGCAAAGTTGCGTAGATGAGTTGCTCAGGAACCCAGTCACGTGAAGCTCTTTGCAGTATTTGCAGCTGACATTTATGGAGGAGCAGGTGATATTCAGTGTTATGTTTTTTTATGATTGTTTTTACATTTTTCTAAAATCTTTAAAATCTTAGGCTCAAAAACAAATGCTCAAAAGTTTTTTTTATTCCAACCAGGGGCGTACATAGAAATCATGGGGCCACATAGCAAAATTGAGTATTGGGCCCCTCCCTCTCCGCACAAATAAGTACAATTTTTGTTTTATCAATATATATATATATACTAGCAGAAGGACCCGGCTTCGCCTGGGTATATTTCATCTATTTCATTTAATGTTTCTGTGTGTCGTTGCAGAGAGAAAGTCATCCTCCCTCCCATCCCTGCAGCTGACAGATGTTGATTTTTACCTTCAATTGTTCAATCTCCATTGGCTGCGGAGTGGGAGGGGGCGTGGCCTGACAGAGTCGGAGCGTGGTTTCCCGAGATCTGGGGCGGGGGTCAGAGTGTCATAAATTACAGGTCGATGACATGTTAATTTATGGGGACCCGCAATGGGTAGCAGTGGAAAAAAAACATCTTTTATTAGTACTGAATGGTCGTAGTCTAAAATTAGTCAATTTCATCTACGATTTTTGTGTGTCGTTGCAGAGAGAAATTCACCCTCCCACCCCTGCAGCTGATTTTTTTTCAATCCCCGTTGCCTGCCGAGTGGGAGGGGGCATGGCCTGGCAGAGTTGGGGGTGTGAATTATCAAGATGCTTCGAACGGTTGTAGTCTGAAATTAGTCTATTTCATCTAAAATTTTGTGTGTCGTTGCAGAGAGAAATTCACCCTCCCACCCCTGCAGCAAACAGAAGTTTATTTTTACCTTTATTTTTTCAATCCCCGTTGGCTGTGGAGTGGGAAGGGGCGTGACCTGACAGAGTCGGGGGCGTGGATTAGCAAGACGCTTCACATGGGTGTATTTAATCTATTTCATTTAATGTTTCTGTGTGTCATTGCAGAAAGAAAGTCAACCTCCCACCCATCCCTGCAGCTGACAGAAGTTGATTTTTACCTTTATTTTTTCAATCCCTGCTGGCTGCGGAGTGACAGGGGGCGTGGCCTTACAGGGTCGGGGTGTGGCTTAGCAAAGCGCTTCGCTTAGGTGCATTTAATCTATTTCATTTAATGTTTCTGTGTGTCGTTGCAGAATGGCTGCGGAGTGAGAGGGGGCGTGGCCTGACATAGATGGGGCGTGGCTTAGCAAAAGGCTTCGAACGGTTGTAGTCTATAATCAGTCTATTTCATCTAAAATTTTTGTGTGTCGTTGCAGAGAGAAATTCACCCTCCCACCCCTGCAGCAAACAGAAGTTTATTTTTACCTTCATTTTTTAAATTCCCATTGGCTGCGGAGTGGGAGGGGGCGTGACCTGACAGAGTCGGGGGCGTGGATTAGCAAGACGCTTCGCATGGGTGTATTTAATCTATTTTATTTAATGTTTGTGTGTGTTGTTGCAGAAAGAAAGTCAACCTCCCACCCATCCCTGCAGCTGACAGAAGTTGATTTTTTCAATCTCTGTTGGCTGCGGAGTGAAAGGGGGTGTGGCCTGACAGAGTTGGGGGTGTGGCTTAGTGAGACCTGGGGCGGGGGTTTTAAGTATTTCTTTTAGGGTGGCCTGAATTAAAGGTCAATACCATGCTTATTTATGAGCCCACGCAATAGGCAGCAGTGGAGGAAAACATCTTTTATTACTACTGAACTGTAGTAATAGAAAAACACATAAGTTATATTTATGGTAACCGGAATACCTTTAACAGTGTCAGTAAATAGAAATGGATGAGATCCTCAGCTGCTGATAATTACCTGGTTGTTATGGAAACCTGCCCTCCCTGTGTTTGCCTTTGCAGAGAATGGCAGTTGGAGTTTAAAACCAAAGCTCCCAGTTGTAATGTTGGCTAATGGAGATCATATTTTGGGAATATCTCGGGAACGGTATGTCCTAGAGAGATGAGACCTGGTCTAAAACCTTCCCGGACACCTGATGTACCTGTGTGCCGAATTTGGTGAAAATCGGTCCAGTAGTTTGGTCGCGCATAGAGAGCAGACAGACAGACAGACAGAAACTCATTTTTATATTATTAAGAGATATATATATATATATATATATATATATATAAGGGTTCTTGCTGTCTTATTGCTGCAAGGCGACTGTAATGTCAGAGCCAATTGTAGCCTTTCTGCTGCCTGAGGCGAAAATTTAAAAATTGAAATGCGCCCACCCTCCATTCATACCAGACCGCCGTGACAAATTATTTCAGCTGCATCCTGTCTCTGCAGAGTTCGGCACAGAGACATCTTAGGTTCCTCACTTTTCTGTCATCCAACTGCTCCGGGTGACCCAACATTGTCATCTGCTGCCACCCCCAATACTGTTGACTGTGCTCCCCAATGTCCCCAAATACTACACTATAGAAATTACACTGCCATAAAGATAGCCCCCCTATAGTAATAGTGCTCTTAGACTGCCCCCAATATTAATAGTGCCTGCTACAGTACCCCCAAAAACAAGCCCATTAGTAGTAATTCCCTACATATTGTGCTTAATAATAATATCCACAATATTAATAATGCCCCCATAGGGCCCCTAGTAGTAATAAAGCCCCTATAGTGCCCTTCAGCAGTAACAAAGCTGATGGTGGTAATAAGCTATAATGCCTGCTATAGTGGCCTCAGTATTTATAAAGTCCAGCTGCAGTGCCCCCTGTAGTTATAATTAATGGCCTCCTTGTAGTATATATAATGATCCCCCTCTGTTGTATCTGCTTTTTGAGCATTTGTTTTTGAGCCTAAGATTTTAAATATGTATATATATATATACAGTGGTCCCTCAAGTTACAATATTAATTGGTTCCCAGACGACCATTGTATGTTGAAACCATTGTAAGTTGAGCAATCAGTTCCAAAGCCCCGAAATGTCATTCCCCCAAAAGTGAAGCAGTGCCCCCGGTCCACATGAAGCCACACCACTAAACATGAGGCCACGCCCCCTGACTCCATGAAGACACAGAGAAGAAGCTGTCTGAGCGGGGCCTGGACAGGCAAAGGGATGTCCACCCTTTCAGTAGCTCACGCTCAGACAGCTTCTCCTCCATGTCTTCATGGAACCAAGGGGCATGGCCTTGTGTTTAGGGGTGTGGCTTCATGGGGACCGGTGGCACGGCTTCATGTTGGTGGAAGGCTGGACATTCTGGCTTTCAGACTCCCTGTCCTCTGTCATGCGCAGGGCCTGGATGGACACAGGGATGTCCTTTTGAACAGCTCACTCTCAGACAGCAGCTGAGCATGAGCTGCAGGGAGAAATTCACCCTCCTCCTTCCCCTGCAGCTGACAGAAGTTGATTTTTACCTTCATTTTTTCAATCCCGGTCAGATGCTGAGTGGAAGGGGCGTGGCCTGACTGAGTTGGGGGTGTGACTTAGTGGGACCTGGGGTTGGGGCTTTTAAGTCCTTCTTTTGAGGGTGACCTGAATTACAGGTCGATTCCATAGTAATTTAGGAGGAAACAGTGGGTAGCAGTTGAAGAAAACATCTTTTATTACTACTGAACGGTAAATATGTGAAATTTACATTATATGAGGTAATTTACATTATATTAGGTAATGATTGATGATGAGGTTAGCCTAAAACACGAGTTATATTTATGGTAACCGGAATACTCCTTTAACAGTGTCATCCACAGTGCTCTGCCCCTTTAAAGCAGACCTACAGCAGTGAACTGGCTAGGTTGTTATGAAAACCTGGTGTGTGTGGAGACTAACTGCCTCTGAGCTTCTATTGGCTGATAAGAGTCATGTGACTAGGCTTCTATTGGCTAATGGATTTTTTGGGAATATCTCAGGAACGGTACATCATGGAGAGCTGAGACCCGTTCTAAAACTTGTGTGCCAAATTTCATGATTGTAGCTAAGACGCGGTGCGGATTCCTTTAGTGGACATACAGACACACCTACACTCAGCTTTATATATTAGATATTTATGAAGAAGACCCTTTCCCCTTGCCATGAACTCTGCTTGCTGCTGATGCTTATATAGGGAACAGTGTGCCACCACCACCACACACACTGGTCGCTGCTGCTGCTGCTGCTGTGGAGGGCAGAATCACTGCTGCCTCACCCCACCCCCGTCTCCTCCTCCCCCTCCAACCACCAGGTCATAAACTTTTTAACTTTGTGCAGTGCAGAGAGTGTACTACAGAGTTACTCACTTAGTCTCTGTGGCTGTGCCGTGTGTCCAGTCCTTCACTGCGCCAGGCAGGGCAGCATCGTGTTGCGCATGGGAGCAGCAGAAGTCTTCACTCCAGCCCGCTCACTTCTGTATCTGTTGGCTGTGCTTGGCTAGCCAATCAACAGCAGGCTCTAAGCGCCGCAAAATATTGATTGGCCAGTTCAACGTTCAGCTGACAGAGGGGAGGGAGCTCTCTCTTAAGCTTCCTGGGGACTGTTTGTTACTGGGGAAGGGGGAAAGAACATACACATAAGTCTGTAAGGGGGAGGGGGGCCCTGAGCACAGGGGTAGCAGGGCCCGCCTAAGCCCCAGATAGGGACTGTGGTAGTATAAACGGTGGGGCCTTCCATCCACTCTGGGCGCCCTCCTCCCATGGCCGCTGTGTGGTCTGCTTCTATTAGAGGTACGCCACTGCTTCCTGCAGTAAGAGGGTCCTGAATGAGAGAGGTATCAGGATTTCTCCTATTTCAATGTCCTGGTTGGTGCCCAGCTGTGAAAGGCAATTTTTGGTGGCATTTTTGCATGAAACAGTTTATAATACAAACCCTTATATTGAAGACTTGTAATATAGTTCCATTTTCTTTCATTGTAAAACTTGTTGAGAGTTGTAGTAAGTTGTCACTGTGTAAACATCAGATTTCCCTTTCAATCACGTCTAGCAGGATACAGATTTTCTGTTTCCCAGCGTAATAGAAAAGACAATGCATATCAGTCAAATGTTTTCTTGTGTGATTAATCTAATCGCTCAGTGACAGAATCTGCTCAGGAGAAGAAACTGGAGGCCGCCAGTACTAAGCCTAAGCCAATAATTCTACACCAGAAATTGGCTAAATGTACAGTCAACAGATTCGGCATTTTAGAAAGTTAGAACGCAAATAAGAGCAACTAGTTTAAACAGTTCAAAGGCCATTTCCTATGTCCACTTTTCCATCCGGTTTATTTAAAATGAAAAATGTCACAACCTTCTAAATGGTGTTGATTCATAAATTTGGTGAGGACATTTATCATTTACAGTTGTTTCTGCATCATTTTAAGTGTCTTTGCTTGTGTGTCAAAATTTATAAAATGGCACACCTTAATAATATATTTGTCGTGATTGCAATATGTGCAGTGCCCCAGACCTGGGAGTATCTGCAATTGTGTAATGTTTAATATGCAATGTTATGTAAGGTAATTATTCCAGCAGGGGATGTAACGGTTGGCATTGTTGGTAGGAACACGGCTAACCACCCTGTTCCTCCCCTTTTGGTAGGGTTAGACTGCTCCTGCTTACTGCCAAGAGGGGGACTTCTAGTCTAGCAAGAAGAAGAAGAGGAGACTTCCTGTTCTGATAGGAGATGGAAACGTGTTATTTATTCAAGACGATTTTAACCAATAAACTAACTGATACTCAAGAAGATCAGAATTTACTGGAATCATCTTTTCTGCTTCTACAAGGTCCTCTTTTATGGCATTTGACTTTTGTGTCATTTGCTTACAGTTTTTCTCCTGTTCCTAGGAACCTTATCTATTTCCCCTGCTAAACCAACACTCCTGAGGGATACTCAGGAACCAGATCTTATTCTCCTGTAAGAACAAGCTAACCCTGCCTCAAGAAAACACTTGAGAGACAAGACAGCAGAGTAATCAGTGAAATACAGCTCTACAGACCCTGCTGCAAGGTGAAGAAATACAGCTCAGACACCACCAACTACCTAAGCCATAACTAGTCCAGACTAACATTAAGCCTGTACTACTATGGACACCTAAATCCACAAGTGCTTGCTAGTGCCATCCAACTAGTCACCATACCTCATCATCTGGTGCCAGAAACTGCACTTTGTATTCATACGGCTGGATGTGCCATAAGAGAGACTGTTATACATTTACTTCTGACCTGATTCTTTAAACTACATTTTCACTGCACTGATCCCCAGGGAGTGATGGCCTGAGGGAGTACACCATGACCCAATATTTCATCAGGACCACTACCGCTCCTATCCTCTGTACGGGTTTCTCAGGAGCTTCCTAAATATGGTTTACACATAGATGTGTAAAAGCAGATCGGGGGGAGCCTGGCATAGGTTGCAACTTTTTTGCAACATTTGAAAATGTTGCAAATAATATATGTAGTCTGAAGCAGGTGTAAACACATTCACTTGTCATAAACATAGAACACTGCAAAAAGTGGCATACTGAAGCAAATGTCACAAAGTTGATTGCAAAAAATGGGGTGAGACATTTAATGCGACAAATATATACCAAAAAAGAGCCATAAGTCTAATAGCAAATGTCCCCCATAAATTCTGTCTGCAGCTCCTATGTAAAGATATACAGTATGTCTCCATGGAAACAAACTACAAACAAGTAGTCTGTAACCTAGAGCAGCACTCATCTCCCTCTGTACATCCTGCTAAATTACTTGTAGTTGGCAGATGCAAAACAAGTTACAAGGGAATATGACTATAGGATCAGACTACCACATGGTTTATGTGTAGTCTGTAACCATGGAAACACAAAGAGCTACATAGAAGCAGTAGAAACCATCCTGTTTTTTTAATACTGTAGAAATTCATTGTGCTTCAATATTCAGTTTAGAGCAATAGTAATTCTTGTTTGCACGTACATGGTCATTAACCAGTTTCTTAAAGGAGTATTCTGATCCGACACTTACGGCATATCCACAGGATGCACTCCTCTCTCCATCCACTTCTATGGAACTTATGAAAATAGCCAAATAAGCACGCTATTGTCTGAAACCCCATAGCAGTGAATGGAGAGAGCCAGGCATGCACAGTCACCTTCCCATCCATGTGACGTGAGACAGGGCTTCTTTTTTGAGACCCCAGAGGTGGGATCTGCACCTATCACACATTTATGATGTATCCTGTGAATATGCCATAAATGTCCAGGTAATTAATAATATTAAAGGGGTTATCCCATGATTAATGTGAAAAATCTAAATCAAACATCAAATAGTACGTGACAATCTCATCTAACAAAGCTAAAACCAGCCCTGTACCTCACATGGGTCCAGGGATCTCCACATTCATTGCTTCAATTCTTCTGCTAGATTTATTTCAAGCTGTCAGCTCGGGAACATGTCTTTTCTCAAGGGGCAAGTCCTTTATGCTGCAGTTCTGTCCCTGTCATAGCTCAAGGGGTATGTCTTTTCTCAAAAGGCATGTCTTTCCCTCCAACTGTCATAGCTTCTAACAGGTATGGCTGGTGGTAGTTGAAGGATGTAAGTGAGTTTGTGCAACCACCTCAGCGATGTCTCCATACAGCCTTAAAATGTATGGGCTCCAGTGAGGTGAATTTCGTTAACATTGAAGTCTCACAAGATAACTTCGGCATTCGATTTTTAAACGTGAAAACCGTTTTAAAACAGGAATCCGAAGTCGACTTTGGTACTGGCTGGTACCTCGGTACCAAAGCCAAGTTTTCTAGGTTTAATTCTGGCTTCCTTATCTATATTTCCACTGCACGGATCCCGAAGGTACAACACCCGGAGGGAGTTCACGTGATACAACACTTCATCAGAGCCACTACCACTCCTATCCTCTGCCCCAGCTCCTCAGGGGCCGCTCCAAGATGACCTCAGATATTCTGCAGATAATGTAATAGGATGTGAACCAACAAGCCACATGTAGCAATCATAGTTTACAAAATTCAGATATCTCTATCACTTTAAAAGTAGAGAACGGGTATTTGCGCCTTGAATTATATCTTCCTTCATCGTACTACCACATAAATGTATGTCTCTTATGTAGCAATCAATAGTCTATAAACGATATGTCCTGGAGGCTGCGAAAAACTTCTCCTGTGAGGATGACAAATGGAAAAGGAACCGTGTTCATTTCTGTATTTCTCACAGAACGGAGCAGTAAAACACTGGGTTACTCCGGGGCTTTCAGCAATGTTAAAAGTTCTATTTTGCTCTAAGAAAACTTTAGAATTTACTGGAGGAAAGAAATTGATGACAATGCGATATAAGAACATAATTTGTAGCTACATGGCTGGTAATACATTGCAATGGTGCCGACTCCCTTTCCTTGTGGTGTGACAGGTGACTGTCAAGGTGACAGGTCCTGATAGTGGCACACACTACATGCCACTTTTATTTCGCCATCATTGAATCAATAGACTAAATGAACTGGAATCGAGACCAAAAAAAAAGTCTTAGTTCATCAAAACTTCTGATGTACATGATTTTTTTTTCTCATAAATAGTTTGTTGAGATACGCATATTTCAAAGAAAACAGCACTGCATCCATGACATACCAATTATCGGAGAGCATAATGCCTCACAGGCACATGAATTATAAACCAACACATTTTTAGAAGAGCGCTCTCTTATAGGGCGAAATAACATTGTTATTTATACTTGAAGACAAGGTTATAGGATGCCCTCTAGTGGCCAAAAACAGAATTTACAATCTTTGACTTGCAATACAGGCACCAATCACAACGTATTCGTACGTCCTTGGGGACGGCTTTTGGAGCTGTGGATTTTTCTTAATGTAACATGGTTAATGATCAATGTCTCTTGTACTAAGGACTGTATTGAAACAGGTACACACATTACATCACCTCTGATCTGGCATATGTGTGCTCCAGGTAAATTCTCTTGATGTCACATACAGCTTATATTATATTTATTTATTAGTTATTTTATGCACTTATATAGGGTTGGTGTACTCCACAGTGCTTTACAGGCATTATCATCACGCTGTCCCCAATGGGGCTAACAATCTAAGTTCCCTATCAGTATGTCTTTGGAGTGTGGGAGGAAACCAGAGAACCCGGAGGAAACCCATGCAAACAAGGGGAGAACATAAAAAAACTCCATGCAGGTGTTGCCCTCGGTCGGACTTCAGCAGTCCTGACTTGAATGTGTGGTCAAAATCACTCTAGCAGATGTTTATTACCTTCCTCATCCTTTGCAATCTGGAAACGTGCAGATATATATGAATTCCAACTTCTATATACTGTTGGTATTTTTCCCAGTGAATGGTGCAATAATATTTAATGCCGTACTGTGCTACATTGCATAGGTAATATGCTGTATACTGCCTAAACAGAAGTGCCAATCATTGGTCAAGTATACTACCAATAACGCCAACATACAATGACCACACAGCACCATACCTAAATAATGTAACAAAAGTGCTGTACAATAATACTGCTATGTAGTGGTGACATGCCTCAGATGCCCAGCCGTCTGTGGTGCCCTCTTCAGCTCACACAGGTCACATACCCGTAAGGTCAGCCTTGCTAGTGAATATTGTGGTCACCCAGTTGATTTACTTACAGATGCCATCTTTTATAAGACCTCAGGTACATGACCACGTGTGCACAAGTTCTTATATAAACCTCACCCACAGGGATCTGTGGATCCATACAGCGCTATATGTGCATATAGTGCATAAATAAATAGTCTGCAAAGCGCTGCAGAATAAAGTTGCGCTATATAAGTGCATAAAATAAATAAATACTGTACTCCTACACTTGCGGAATGGACATACAGAAATGAAATGCTCACAGAGTAACTTCTGTTATTTTTGCGGACCCATTGAAATGAATGGTTCAGTAAAAAAACGATCGGATGCGGAAAGAGAATACTCTCTTGTGCATGAGGCCTAGGGTGAGGTCACACAGTTTTTTGTGGCAGTTTTTGCTGAGTTTTTTTTTTTTTTTTTGAGTCATGGGCTGTAAGGGAAATGTAAAATAAGGGCTTATATTTCTTCCTGCCGGATCCACTTCTGGCTTTGGCCCTATAAACTGCCACAAAAATTACTGCAAAAAGCTGTGTGTGACACCAACCTTACAGAGGTACTCTCAAAGTCCGGGAATACACATTCAATAGCCGGAAGTACGCAACTCCCTCACACACATACATGTTTTAAGCGTCCGAACGTGTATGTGTGATCTATGGGAAGAGAGAAGAAAGCCCAGTGCCCGATCCTGGTCTCTCCTGACATCATCGCAAGAGTGGAGAGCTCCCCATACACATTAGACTGTCAGTCAAACCCTCCATTCTTGGCGGGTTCGGCTGACAATACAGTAATGTGTATTGTGTGCTTTAAAAGGAAAAAAAACTGCACCATACAGGTGTATGAAACTATAGGGTCAATGTGTAAGACTGCACATGTGTAATAGACCTGCAGGAATGTGTTAAAGGGGTTATCCTGGACTTGATAATAATGACCTATCCTCAGCTGTACCAAGATGCCGCCTCACCCACATCTCTGGCGAGTGCTGCAGACTCCCGGCAGATTTCCAAGCACAGCGCCCTCCATTGTATAACGGTTGTGATTGGTATTGCAGCTCAGCCCCATTCACTTCAATGGGGCTGAGCTGCAACTAGGCCATGTGACTGATGTACGCTGACATCACTGGCCTAGGAAGTGGCTACAGAGCGCCAACCTCTTACAGCAGAGGATAGGTCATCAAATATATTTCCAGGATAAGCCCTTTAACCTGTCGCCCTGAAATGCAATGCAATCTGCAGGCGGCATGTTATAGAGCAGGAGGAGCTGAGCAGATGGATATATAGTTTTGTGGGAAAAGATTAAGCAAAATTTATTTATTCATTTAAACCTCTTCTCTCTATGCTTAGGAGTCATGTGGACGGTCCTATCAGTGACTGACAGCCTTCCCTGTAGGTAGTAGGACTGTCAACACCTTTAAATGAATAAATAACGTTATGTTTAATGGTTTCCTATAAAAATTTCTATCTATCTGCTCAGCTCCTCCTGCTCTATAACATGCTGCCTGCAGATTGCCTACCTCATATGATAGCAAGAACTCTGCATTCTTACTATTCGGCCCAGGAAGGCCACGTTCTAGTGGTCATGCAGTATGTTCTTGTAACCCGGCAAGCACCACAAATTAACTTTTGCCTTACAGTTAAAAAAAATGATTTGTTCTTGCTTTAAAATAATTGTACAACGTGTATTATTTTCTATACATTGCATGTAGGGTGGCCAGACGTCCGGTTTTAGGCCGGACAGTCCGGTTTTTAAACTCCTGGTCCTCCGTCCGGCGCAAGGCCAGGACGGACGGCCAGAAGTCCGCCTTTTTATAGTTAAGTTAGGCAGGGCCGGCCTTTGAGGTGTGCGACCCGTGTGGTTGCACAGGGCGCTTCACTCCCGGCCAGTTAAGGGGGCGCCCTGCCAGAGCACCCCCTTAATGGCCCGGCCTGCTCCTGTACAGCGTCTTGTGCCCCCCCTCAGACCTCAGATCAGCCCACCCAGCCACTTTAAAAAAAAACATCCTTAGGGGGGGCACAAGATGCTGGTCTGAGTGGGGCACAAGACCCTGATCTGAGGTCTGAGGGGGGCACAAGACGTTGATCTGAGGTCTGATGGGGCACAAGACGCTGATCTGAGGTCTGATGGGGGCACAAGACGCTGATCTGAGGTCTGATGGGGGCATTTTATACTGCACACATTATGGGGGCAAACATTATGGGGGCATTTTATACTGGCACCTTATGTCAGCCACCATGGGGACAAGGGGAGGAGCACTATGGGGGCACTATATAGGAGTATTTTATACTGGCACAAATTATAGGGAACTATGTAGCTCAACTGGGGGAACTAAGATTTTTTTTGGGCACACAGTGGGCATTGGCACACATTATGAGGGCATTATGGGGACATTGACTCTACTGGTGGCACTAATTATTTCTATTGGGACTTTGGGGAGCACTCTTATTGTGGGGGGCACCCTGTCACGCTATCCGCTTAGCACAGTTATTTTTGGGGAATATTTTGGTTACACTTTAGTAGCGAAGTTATTTTTTTTAGAGCAGTGTGTGCCAATAATTACTAAAGGAAGTACTATCTGTGGAGAACAGTGTCTGAGTATTGGGGGTGGCAGGATGGGGTGTTCAAGAAGGTGGGAGAATGATGTAAAAGTAGGAAACTAAGATGTCTGTCTGTCAAATTCCACAGAGAGAAGAGATGGCTGAAAGAAATCATCATGGTGGTCTGGTCTGAATGGAGAAGATTGAGGACACAGAATGTCTACATCAAAGAAGACGTCACTGGATGTAAGAGGTATGTGGCCCTGTATTAGGCTACTTTCACATCTGAGTTAGTGATTCTGGCAGGCTGTTCCAGCAGAGAACAGCCTGCTGAAATTCACTGACTCCGGCACTGCTGGATACAGAATGCCCGCCGGCCAGTAAAACGGCAGCGGTAAAGCCGGCCCATTAGGGCAGCCTGGGTGAAATTAAGGGTACATCTGGGTTCAACTCTGAACCCTGACAACCCCTTTAAGGTTTTCCTCTCTTTTTTTTCTTTTGCCGGGCACTTACTGGGAGAGGTGCGTGGTTTAGAAGGTTGGGGGTGTGGTTTGGCAGGTTGGGGGTGTGGCCTAAAATGTCCTCCTTTTTGGGATGAAGCAGGTGGCCACCCTAATTGCATGGGCACACTATTTGAGCACTATATGCCATTTTTGTTTGCGTTCAACATGGTGATATAACATTAGGTACACAGTATATGTTGCTACTATATGAGCACTGTATGTCAGTATTATTTGTGCACTGGGCAGTGCAACCTGTCTTTGGCACCAAATTGTCTTCGATCTCTGAGTACACTTGCACATCTGCAGGGAATTTCAAATTCAATTGTCTCTTCTTAGGATATGGCCAGGTGGTGCAATTGTGCAGTGGCTGAGAAGTGAGGACAACAACTCCCCTATTCCCATCCCTAAGGCCTCGTCCACATTTCTGTGTCAGTGACACATCCGTGAAAAAAAGCGTACGTGTTTCATCCGTGAAGCTGTCCGTGAAGGATCTGTGGTTGGTCCGTGTGTTCGTTTTTACCATCCGTGTGGCATCCGTATTTCACTGACGTTGCTCAGCTGAAAATTGATTTCCAAAGAATCTCCTATTAGTCATCAGTGAAAAACGGACGCATCACTGACACAACACGGATGTGTGTCAGTGATTTTCACGGACCCATAGACTTCAATGGGCGTGCTTGGTCCGCATCACGGATCAAAGTAGTGCATGTTCCCGTGATTTTTTTACTGACCCACGCTCAGTAGAAAAATGCTGAAATGTGAACAGATACTTTTAAATCAATGGGTAGGTGTGCTGTCCGTGAAAGCACACGTCAGTGAAAAACGGAAATGTGGACGAGGCCTAAGGCGGATGAAGCACGCCCATTGAAGTCTATGGGTCCGTGAAAATCACTGACACACATCCGTGTTGTGTCCGTGATGCGTCCGTTTTTCACTGATGACTAATAGGAGACTCTTTGGAAATCAATTTTCAGCTGAGCAACGTCAGTGAAATACGGATGCCACACAGATGGTAAAAACGGACACACGGACCAACCACGGATCCTTCACGGACAGCTTCACGGATGAAACACGTACACTTTTTTTCACGGATGTGTCACTGACACGGAAATGTGGACGAGGCCTAAACCACACAACTATTAACAAGGCACAGTGAAAAAACAATCAATTTGTAACGAGTTACAGGAACACCAGTTTGGCTTTTAGGGCCACATGGTTCTCACTGCACCACTGTCACATTTCAGCCATGCCCGTACCTTTATATTCACCACCAAGCAAAATCTACAGGCTCTGGATTGCAATCAGAAATTAATCACAACCCTACATGACATAATATGTTACAATATAAGCATTAATACGTAATTGCTATTTAAGCATTTCTTGTTAGGTGACCACTCTATGTACAGCACTGACTATTGTATACTACATCTGTAACACACATAATACTCCAGCATTATAGTGCACCCGTAGAGAGCAATGTGTTCTCTATCCACACAGCGACTCTTCCCTCCAGTTCCTCAGATGTTTTTTCCCTCACATCAGGTGCGATGTTATCCTCACTTCCCATCTCTCCTTTCACCTTTTGCTGGAGGTAGCCATCAAGCTGTTACTATGGCATCTCTGCTCTGACGCTTGTGGCAAACAGCTCGAATATTAACAGATTACTGCCACTATCTGAGCTATTTAAAGTGGCAGGAGACACATTCACATATATTTAAAGAGAATGGGGCAGATTTATCAAACCTGGGCCAAAGGAAAACTGGCTTAGTTTCCCATAGCAACCAATCTGATTTCACCTTTCATTTTACAAAAGAGCTCAGAAAAACAAAAGGAAATCTGATTTGGGGCAACTAAGCCAGTTTTTCTTTGCGCCAGTTCTATTAAATCTCCCCCAATATGTCTATTACCTATTGTACTGCCTGCCCCAACCTACAGAGCACCCCCTATTCGCCTCGTCATAATTGTACTGCCTGCCCCAACCTGCAAAACGCCTCCTATTCTCCGGATGATAATTGTACTGTCTGACCTATTCTCCACTTCATAATTGCACTAGCTGTATCCAACCTGCAGAACCCCCCATAATCTCCTCGTCATAAATGTACTGCCTGCCACCACCTGCGGAGTGCCTCCTTTTCTTGTCATCATAATTGTACTGCCTGTCCCAACCTGCAGAATTTCCCCTATTCTCCTCGTCATAGTTGTGCTGCCTTCCCCAACCTAGAGAGTTCCCCCCTATTCTTGCCATCATAATTGTACTGCCTGTCCCAACTTGCAGAATTCCCCCTATTCTCCTCATCCTAATTCTACTACCTGCCGCAACCTGCAGAGCACCCCCTATTCTTGTTGTCATAATTGTACTTCCTGTCCCAACCTGTAGAATGCCCCCTATTCTCCTCATCATAATTATACTTGCAGAGTGCTCCCTATTATCATCATAATTGTACTGCCTGCCCCAACTTGGGCGCCTCCTATTCTCCACGTCATACTACTGCCTGCCCCAACCTGTAGAGCGCCCCCTATTCTCGTCATAATTGTACTGCCTGCCCCAACCTGGAGAATGCCCCATATTCTCCTCATCATAATTGTACTACCTGCTCCAACCTTCAGAGAGCCCCCTTTTCTTGTCGTCATAATTGTACAGCCTGTCCCAACCTGCAGAATTTCCCCTATTCTTCTCATCATAATTCTACTGCCTGCCCCAACCTGCAGAGCGCCCCCTATTCTTGTCGTCATAATTGTATTTCCTGTCCCAACCTGTAGAATTGCCCCCTATCCTCATGATAATTGTACTGCCTGTCCAAATCTGCAGAGTGCTCCCGATTATCATCATAATTGTACTGCCTGCCCCAACTTGCAGAGCGCCCCCTATTCTCCACGTCATAGTAGTACTGCCTGCCCCAACCTGTAAAGCGCCCCCTATTCTCATCATAATTGTACTGCCTGCCCCAACCTGCAGAATTTCCCCTATTCTCCTCATCATAATTTTACTGCCTGCCCCAACCTGCAGAGTGCCCTCTATTCTCCTGATCATAATTCTACTGCCTGCCCCAACCTGCAGAACCCTCCTCATGGTACTTGTACTGCCTGCCCCAACCTGCTGAGCACCCCCTATTCTCCTCATCATAATTATACTGCCTGACCTATTCTCCACTTCATGATTGTACTACCTGCCCCAACCTACAGAGCACCCCTGTTCTCCTCATCAAAATTGTACTGCCTGCCCCAACCTTCAGAACGTCCCCTATTCTCCATGTCATAATTGTACTACCTGACCCAACCTTCAGAATGTCCCCTATTCTCCACATCATAATTGTACTGCCTGACCCAACCTGCAGAGCACCCCCTATTCTCCACATCATAATTGTACTGCCTGACCCAACCTGCAGAGCACCCCCTATTCTCCTCATCATAATTGTACTGCCTGTCCCAACCAGCATAGCGACCCCTATTCTCATTATAATTTTACTATATGCCCATCAAAAAGCTGCTTATGCAGTAGCAGAAGTAGATACTTATAGATAATAAACCAACAAAAAGCATACAGGGTAAAAGAGGGAATTATATATAAGCGAGTGGACATGCTTTCTTAAAAGCTCCAAGCTATATAGGGGAACACAGACAAGTCTCATATCACTTGTCTGAACAGGGCCCTACTTGAGTATCTGAGAATGAGTTTTCTAAACCGGATAACCCAACTAAGAAATCATTCTGTCATTAGCGTGCCTTTCCTATACCGCTACAGCTCTTTGAGTATTCACCTAGAGATATAAAGTGAGTAGATGGTTATGTAAGAGATTTTAGTGTCATTTACCAGTGAAGTGGATGTTGGGTGCAGTATTCTCAGTCACACCAGTATCCTGGAACTGTATTAGGAAATGCTTGATAACTGCTACCATTTCGTAGTAATAGTCACTAATGAATGTTTATCACACGTTTCTGATGCTTTTTAACATTGCCCCGCAGCTCTTTAGCAGCTACGCGATAGCACTGACACAAGCTCAGTACTTATGAATGTTGCAAATGTAACACCCCAGAGTAGTGTTACCACTTCTGCGCCCTGCTACTGTCTTTTATGGGCTAACCTAAATGTCATCTATGTATTCTGTTCCAGGTTCATCATAATGTGCATTAATATACTGTTATCTAACTGTTTGATACAGATGTAGCACTGTTAATAATGACTTGCTAAACCCGTTAACCAGACGTGATACCTAAGTCTACAGTGTTAATCAATACAGGGAACCCCCATTTTGGTGGGATAACTAAAAGTGTTATCTCCCCTTAAGTCATGTTAACCAATGCTACATCTGTATGTAATATGCCTGATTTACCAGCAGGTGGCACCAAACAAGGCAGAACTGTATTTTATAGAATGGAACTAGTCCTAGAAGTGGGCTAGTGGACTAATCCTAGAAGTGGGCTAGTCCTACTTCCTGCAGGAAGGTTGAGGACCAGTTAGAACCAGTTTTGTTTCACCCCCAGGTAGGGGAAGCTGTGCAGGGGCACGTCTCTGCTAGACATGCCCATGCCAGCCAGAGCACATTAAGCTCTGCTGGCCAGGGAGGCAGAAGAGAAGAAGCCTCACGAGCCAGGAGGTTAGTTCCTTGGCTGAAACTAAGTCAGGCGAAAGAGAGAGGTGCAGCATAAAGAAGAAACAAAGATACTAAGAAAGCTTGTCAGTACTGCAGAGTCAAAGAAAGAGAGCAGAGTTGAGTTTGCCTGCCACTTATATGCTAAAGCCTGCTGGAACCAAGACAAAGCCTGAAAACTGTTTGAAGAAACGTTTATTCAAGTAAAGCTGCCATTGAACTTCATCTCAAGGTCTGGACTCAAGTTATTCTTTCAAATCCCTCAATTATTCCCCCTATTTATTGCTTCGGAGCCAAAGCCTGGGGACCAGCCATATCCAGGTAGGAGCACCGTGAAACACATAAAGATACATTTAGGCCACACTACACCACTTGGCATTTCCTACACCTGGGACACGCAAATTTATATAGGGCCCTGGGTGGAAGCGCCCGTTGCACAAACAGTTCCTTTTCCAGAACTATATCAGGCAGTAAAAACCATTGTTTGCCCACAAGTTACTGTTTTGTACACTAATGCACTGAGGGAGATTTAGGTTAACTGGACATGATGCAGATTTCTATGCAAAAAAATCCATATGAAATCAGCACCAAGCTCACATGAAAAAAACGCACATAAATCGGGGGAGGCTGCCAAGATGGCCACGTAGACTGTGTGCTCTTGCACTTCGGGTGCTACTCACCCTCCAAGCAACCTCCAGGCTAGAATTATGTCTGTGGCGACTATGGGGAAGAGGAAACCTGCAAAAAATAAATGCTCCATGCCGCTAGAACAGGGGCGTAACTACCGTAGTGGCACACCATGCGACTGCTATGGGGCCCAGGGCAAGAGGGGGCCCAGTCTTAGTTGGGATTATCTCTTCTTCTACTGGAGGTGAAAACTTGGTCAGGACTTAACCCTCTAAAGGAACAACTTTTAGCAGACAAGGCAGTGAGAAAATGGCCCAAGGGTCATTGAAAAGGGTTCAGGCAGAAACCCTTCTGTCCTGTGTGGGGGCCTGGTTTGATCATTGCTATGGGGCCCTTACTTCTCTATGTACACCACTGTGCTAGAATATTTCTTCTTTGCGGACGCTCAGAACAAGGATGGCGCCCTCAAATCTGATTTTTCCTAAACGGCCACTCCGTTGCTCCCACAGAGATGGTTTGTTCCCATGCTGTCCCTCACACCAGTCAGTTTTCTATTGATGGAGATTGGAGCTCGAGGCCCTCTCTACAACACGGCCAGGTTGTTGGGGCCTATGACGCTAAAAACAGACCTCCAGCCCAGAGCTCTCCTTCAAGTGAAGTATGGGACGACTCCACTCATTGCCCACCAGAAGCCTACTAACAGACTCTCGCCCACTCAGTGTCCACGGCACGAACCACAGCACTTCACCCATTTCCACAGCTGAGCTATTACCTTATGATGACATCTTTGCGCGCTTCCAGACATCTGACAAGTCTTTGAATAAGTTATTAAGGATATGTTATAGGTGTTGCATGCCTCTTTACACAAGGACATTTTTCGGATGATACTCCCTTTCCAATCCGTTGTGACAGATCTGGGAAACCGTGTTTCACATGTAGAGCCTAAGATGAGATCCTTTGCTGAGGCCCACAATGAGCTTGTGGACTTCTACAGTGCACTTAAACACAAAGTCTCTTCCTTGCAATCTAAAATGATAGATTATTAGACTGAAACCATTGTAATAATATAAAATTCCATGGTTTTGTAGAATCAGTCCCTAACTCTGATCTGTGGGCCATATGCAAGAACTTACCAAAAACCTACTGCCATAGTGTGGACTATGAGCTCAGTATTGATAGGGCTCACAAATTTCCGAAACCTCGCAATCTCTGGATTCATCATCTAGGGATGTGACTAACTGCCATCTTGAGGTACCACTCAATACCGTACCGCTGGGGGTTCCCAACCAAGCTGCTTATCAATCACAAGGGAACTCTCTATACTGCCTCTACTGTGGAAGAAGGAAGAGTGCTATTAAGTGTAACTTCAGCATCGACGATGGCCTGGCATCAGCCCATCATACCTCTCCGATATGTCTGATAAGGAATAGCATCAAGTTGATAATACTTGACTGTGTTTTTGTTAATGCCTCTAATCAGTAGGTACTGAGTGTGAGTACCCCTGTTGTGCTTTTTAAGAATTTGGTTCTCTTACCCCCATGCACATGAGTGTGGATTTTTTTCCATCCTTATGCATTGTGCATGATTGTTGTTTTGTTCCTTGTTTCGTTAAGTTATCTCTACTCTTCTCTCTGCTCGCTTGACCGTCGTTGACCATGTAGCTGTTTTCATGAATACCTTCACTGTTTTGTTCTTTATCCTTGTTCTTTCTGGGTTTTTATATATTCCTTTTATGATACAATGTATCATTTATTTTTATCCATTTTATACCATTGTCTGATGATACTACAATACTATTGCTGTATATGGCTGGCCTTGTACCATAACGGCCACTTGAAATGGCTCTGCCGTATAATGGATAATCCACTTTTTTGCCATGCAATATCTCTGTATTTATATCCTCTGTATTCGATGATATTGTATTATTATTGCTTTGTCTTCTCAAAAACAAAAAAGTAATAAAACTTTTTGAAAGTAAAAATGCACATAAATCTGCACTATTTATTGTGGTTTTGGTGCATTTTTATGCTGTTTTTGGTACAAATTACGGTGCTGATTTTCTGTTTGTGTAAACAACTCCATTGAAATCTATGGGAATCACACAATCGTCATGCTGCAGAGTTTAAAATTCACACAGCTGGTTAATTTGCGCATATAAGAAAAAAAAGCAGAGTGCATAACCCACAACGTGCACAGTTACCAAATTTGCACACAAAAACTGCACCACAAACACATAAATTATCACTATTTATCGCAGTTTTGGTGCATTTTTTTGTTGTGGATTTTGGTGCTGATTTTTCTGCTTTTGTTAACAACCCCATTGAAGTCTGTAGGGAAAACCACTGTACATAAGGCTCCATCCACACGATCATATCTGTTTTGCGGTCCACAAATCGTGGATCCACAAAACATGTAAGCAATTTTTTTTTACTCCTGTAGAAATATCCTGTCCTTGTCCCCCAAACGGACAAGAATATGACATGTTCTATCTTCTTTGCAGGGCTGCGGAACGGACATATGAATATGGAGATCATACTGAGTGCTGTCCGCATCTCTTTTGGCTCAACTGAAATGAATGGGTCCGAATCCTATGCACAAAAAATGAGGATCAGATGCGGACCGAACATACGGTTGAGGTGCAGAATTGCACAAACAATCGACATGCTATGGATTTCAAATTCCACACGGCAGAAAAGATTCATTAAAAAAAGTATACATGAGATCCGTCTAATCTCACACACTTTGCTGGTACTTTATTACGCTGCTGTGTTTCCGCAAGAAAATCTGCATGAAAAAAACACATTTAATCTGCATCATGTGCAGTTTCCCTTACTGGCTCAGTTTGCACCAAAAAAAAAAAGGCGTACATTTCCTTACACATTATGTCACTTCACTGAACTAAGGGTGTGACTTATACGCACAGAGGCGTGTCTACCAGAAATAGGGCGTGACTTCCAGCATGGCATCTTACACAGAAATAAACTCTTGAGCTATTCCCAAAGCAGACCTATCATTAAAAGGATTGTTTTAAGATGAAATATTACCTTTCTCTATTAGATCAGGCAAAAGATAAAAAGTTTTTAATTGAAATAATATTTAAAGACTTACCACGCCCCCGGTCGCGCTGATTGACAGGGCCGGGCAGCCAGCTCTTTCGGCTCCCGGCCCTGTACGAGCCCGAAATCCCGCGCCTGCGCAGTAATGAAGCCGGGACCCGGGCGGCGCCCGGCTCTCAATGCGCGCTGATCGCAATGCGCAGGCGCGGATCAGCGCGCATTGAGAGCCGGCGCCCGCCCGGGTCCCGGCTTCATTACTGCGCAGGCGCGGGATTTCGGGCTCGTACAGGGCCGGGAGCCGAAAGAGCTGGCTGCCCGGCCCTGTCAATCAGCGCGACCGGGGGCGTGGTAAGAGGCGTTATTATGGCCTCTCCTAGGTGCAGGTTCACGCCTACTGCACTAGGGAGGTCATTAGCATATTATAAAATCGCTATTTTTAGCAAAACGCCGTTACTGAGAAGTATAATAGTAACATTACTGGCATCAAGTGTCATTTGCTCATTGCAAATGACACTTGGTTTAATAGGGTTATTTCTGGTGACAGAAACCCTTTAACTACCAGAGTGTTTTAGTGATAAATTACACATTTTAGCAATTTTATTTTACACACATGCTGATTTAAAAACCCAAATTTTATGGTCAGTGTCAGATGAGTGCGGTCACTGGGTGAAACAGTCTCCATGTCGGATCGGGAATTTCTGTATTGAACCCAGTTCCTTAAACAGGACCACATGCCATTACAGTGATTTATAACGCTGTGTGTTCCTGCTCCACTTCAAGTATAATGATTTGTGCTCATATGATGGTGGCCTTACAGATCATAACAGTTAAGGTTGGACAGAGACACACAGCATTATAAATCATTGTAATGCCATAAGGTCCGGTGAAAGGAGAAAAATTCACTATGGGAATTCACACTCCCACACAGAGTATTTCACGCAGTGACCACATTTGAAACTGACTTGTTTGTTGTTTTCCGATCGTTTTATTTGTGACGGGGCTGTTTTTATCCTTTTTTTTCAATTCATAGTTCTTTATTCTTTACATTTTCAAATTGGTAACATCTGTGATCTTGCAACTGACTTTCATTTCAAGAATGAGTATCTGAGGAGTCTATGGAATGGTTAGGTCGGGTTCACATCACCGTTTTGTTTTTCTTCTTCTGTCAGAAAAAAAACAATAATAAAAAAAACAAAAATGGATCCTTTATTTTGAGCATCCATTGTGCTCATTTTGCATCTATTTTTGTCAGTGCCAACAGATCCATTAGACGGGAGAAAATATCTTCCACACAGGACTTGTTTTTCCTGTATAAAATAACAGCTCTCTGATGGAACTGACAAAAAACTCATACAAAATGAGCGCAATGGATGCTCAAAATAAAAAGATGTTTTTTGCATTTTTTAAAATTATTCTGTTCTTCTGACGGATTAAAATGACGAAAAACAAAACGGTGATATGAACCTTGCCTTACCTTGCTCTGTCCCTGGAAATTGGAAACCATGTAACAAGCAAATGGCCGTTCACATCAGTGTCAGTTTGCCTACAATTTTGTGTCAGATTTTCAATAGCAGAGATCTTCAGGTAGTATCAAAGGGGTTTGAGTACTTTTTTTAAAAACTGTATTTTCCATTTAGGTTGAATTCACATAAGTCTGATTTATGGCAGAAATGATGGAGAATATAAAAATCAGTCCCACCCCTCTAATTGGACTTATTTGGACTCAAGGACATGGATTTCTGCAAGCCGCATTCAGAGGAATGGGACAGACACAGAAATTGCTCTAACAAATCTGCACAGCGTAATTCATCCCCACATTGTGAAAATATATTATAACCCATTTGATTAAATCTACATGTTCAAAAACTTCAATAACTTTATGGACAGATGCGAAAAGTTCAGGAACTAGGTCTGAACACTAGCGACTCAAAATTTCGAATTAATAAATATCTGTAAGCTATGTGCCACATAAAATCATACAAGCTAGAAAAACATGAGCATTGGTGTTGAGGGGTATTAGTCACCAAGCAGCGGATTATTACTAATTGCTTCCATGCTGAGAAGTGCACACAGGTTACTCCACCCGCGCAGAACAGAATTTTTTTTTTTTTTTAACTTTTTATTTTGGAGCTTACTCTCACAAGGGTCTGTTGCACTTATCTGATTTCAGTACGCCTCCCCGCTTCGTTCATGACTACGACTTTATTCTTAGTCCAGGAATATATTCTAACTTCAGTTTTTTTCGAGTTTCAGGCTCTGAGTAACCTTGTAGAGGTTGCAAAGAGAGGGGAAAAAATCGCTTCAATTGTCTCTTATGTCTCATTAAGCCCTGCGTGACTTCCAGCAATTTTTAGCAGGAGATAAAATCAGCAATATAAGTTTTAAAAGAGATCGAGATTTGTGGAGCCGAGGCTCTCAGTCAGAATGAGGAGGAAAATCCCACAGATGTCTGATGTGCATGTGCTCGCCATTAAATAATCTCTAAAAGAAAAAAAATGAAGACAATGCCGCTTTATTGTGTCTCCTCGTTATCTGTGATAAAGCGACAAAGCCGCTTCATCTGATAGAAATAAGAACACTGGAAGCTTTTAATTGTTTTAATGTGTGTAATATGGCACCATTGACCTCTGCTGAAATTACCAATCCGTTCTGGTAAAGAATCAGTGTTACATAAAAAATACATGTATATATGTAGTAAATACTCTAAAGAAGGCTGCAGTGTTTTAATTACTACAAAATTATCATTTTTATAATATGCCTATGTCCAACCCCTGCTGGCGGGCTTCACCCTGCTTTCAGTGGAGAGTGCTTAACCCTTAAAGGGGTTGTGAAAGAATGAGGGAGGGCGGTTGCTCCGTGGAACAGCGATGCTCCACCAGGCTCTCTCGCTGTAAAGATCCAGTTTGACATCGGTGATTGGCTCAGATAGAAACTGGATCCCTTTGCATCTTGTGACCATTTGTCATGGCGTAAGTGGAGCAGGTCACCACTGCAGCCAGTGATTGGCTGCCATGATGTCAAACCAGATGTTTACAGAGTCCTTACATGCTGGATCAATCTTGGAGATCCTCTTCCTGTTTCTACCGAATGTAAGTGCTCACGTACATTCAGTTTAGAATTTTTTCCAATATAAAAAAAAACGTACACGTACAAAAAATACTGGGGCACAAAAACGTAAAATTACACAGGCGTATTTCATTCGGCTGTCTTTGTTGTCTTGCCCAGTATTTATTAAAAGTCGCACAGCAGGTGAAGAATTAGTCTAGGCGTATTGCTATTAGTCTGACCTCTGGTGGTTCTTTTTCAGTTGAATAAAACTGTTGAATAAAAATAAGCCAGCCCTGGAGTGGAGTAAAAATTAGACTGTTTTAGCACCTAATTCATGCATAAAAAAGGTGCATCTACATAAATTGAACTCCTGAATTAGTATAAAAGTTCAAGCCAAAAGAGACGACAAAACTTCCAAAAAAAGAGGTGCACTCTCAGTACTAAATGCGACTAAAAAAATTACACTGTCTAAAACAGAATTTTTCAACTAAAAACAGTTGCAATGTGCCCCACTGTATGCAACAAAATCGTAACGACAGTTTATAAAATGTCTGACCATTTGCTGTAATTCTCCTATTCTCAGTAGGTGGTCAGTGCATATTTATTTACAGTATGAACAATGTCCAGACTTATGATTACCTGGTGGGACCATATTTTTTAACCAGTTTGATTGATGCTCACAAAATCTACCCCTTACTAGTTCATCTTGTATATTTTTACATGTCCTAAGGGCTCAGTGCCCGTAATATACGGGCACTGGCCATGTGTACTCCCTGGTGCAGATACGGACCCGTTAACTTGAATGGCTTAGCGATCCACAAGATACAGCCAAAGATAGGACATGTACTACCTTTACGGAGTGGAGGCACGGATGGGAAGCCCACGGAAACACAATGAAGTGCTACTGCAACGCTTTCAGGTCCGGGCCTCCGGACCGCAAAAGATAGGACATGTCAAGCTAATGTGCAAGTTAATGGGTCCGTATCCGCGCCATGGAGTGCACACAGCCAAGTGTTGTTCAGGCATGAGCCCTAAAAGTAATTATGAGTGGTTCAGTATTTTTTTTCCTTCAAATCGGCATCCAATTCCAATAAATGCCAATTTTTTCTTACGACAATTGTAATCATATTGGCCACTGGGCTATATTTAAACAAAAAAACAAACCTAGAATTACTCCTCCTATCCCTACAATTCACATAAAGCAGATGTCTATGGATGGATAAAGAAAACTGGTGCTATTGCCTATATGAAAAAAATTACCTATCCTCCTTTTTATAAGATATATATATGTATAATGTTTTTTATATCTATTATGTTTTGTTATGGTTGTTTTCATGTATTAGTGCTAACCGGGTGATTTCACCTGTGGATACTGCAAGTATGGGGAGGTTCTTTAAACAGCATGATGTTGCTTCCTCCCATGAGGTCTTGATGATTCATCTGTTGATACTAAACGGCATTCACCAAGTACTGTTACCCTCCCGGCATTTTATCCAAAATGACCAATAAAGCCTGCGATCCTTTTGGAATGGGGAGTGTCTTGACATTTATTTTCTCTTGTTTGGAACGTCTTTTGTATGATTTTATACCATGAGTAAGCCTCATTATAATAATTAGCCGAAACGCATAGGAATTCATATGTTCATGTCATACCCTGTTTGGTTTTAAAGACTCTCACTAAGGTCACTACAGTCTTTTATAGGATGCTTGAGTTTTTTTTCTGTTCATTTCCATATTTAAATCTAGGTTTTAAATTTCAGGTCATAATGTTAGCCATAAACATTGGGTGCCCAACAACTGCATCATAGTCACATAAGGCCATACACTTATTAAAAACCATAAGGCTAAGCCATAAAGCCGATGCTTTGGTGATGAGTTCCTGCCGAGTACCTCTTTCTATGTTAGCATGGACAGGTCTTAGGTAACAGTATCATGCTCCACCACATCTTCATGACACAGTCACCATATAGCACTGCGGTAGGAGATGTGAGGGAAGGCTACAATAGCAAGACCTCATGAGCGCATCAGAAGAGGGCCACTAGGGTCAGTGATAAGAGCAAAGTACTGTATGTATGACCTTACACAAGTTTTCAGTTTATCTTTGCCTAGTACACTTTTACCTGGAGCGTACTTACATAACAGTAACCAATGAAAAGACAAATATGCTTATTGAGACATCCTGCACTTTCTGGTTTCACGTATGCCGACATCTTGTGGCCAAACATTGCAGACTTGTTAAAGAATCTTAATTTACTGTACAAGCTTCAATGTAACTATCACATCAGTCTCACAAGTAGGTGTATGGAAAATAGCAGGATGAAATGGTTATTGTACTGCCTGGCCAAGATAAGCAGCTTTCACACTGACAATTGCAAAGGGAATGGTATAGATAGCTTCAACAGTGGAAAACATGACCTACTGAGTTGTCAAATTATCTCATTTGGGGAACTAACCAAAATGGTGCTCAGATAGGAAGCTGGATCACTGCATAATTAGGTAGAGTTCACGTCACAGTTATTTTTCCATTCCTCTGATCCATCAGAAGAACAGAAAAATTAAGAAAAAAAAAACAGATCCTGAAAAAAAAAAATAAAAAAGGATCCTGTACATCAGTATGCACATTTGCCATCCGTTTGAACCATTTTCGTCCGAGATGCATTTTTTTTATTCGTGAAAAAGTACCGCAAGCAGGAGTTTCTTTCTCCGTTGTGGCAGTGCAGCTGCCAGAGGGCCATAAAAAGGTGTATCTCACCCAGAGGAAGCTGGATGAGAAAAAGAAAGGCTGGGAAAATAGTGTTTTTCCTCAGTGTGTGTATCAGCCTGGCTGTTAATGAGAAGTAATTATCAGCCAGCTGAGGAGCTCAGGTTAAGGTGGGCTGGGCTCCTCAATCATGGCTCCCAGTCTTGGGAAGGAGCAGGCTGCGAGAAGGCCTGTGGGAGCCGGGACCCTCTACCCTGTGTGGGGTAAGCACCCTGGTGTGTTTTGGGGAGCTGGGTAGTAGACCCAGATCCCGATAGAGAGGGACAATATTGTGTAGTCAGTGGCCAGACGGCTGAGGATTTGTGTTTATGAGTTGTTGGGATTGCTGTAAAAGTGACAATAAAAGCTGGTTGTGACCATTTTGCACCTGAATCTGTAGTGTTGGAGTGGCTTCTTGAGGTGTACCAACCGTCTAAGGTGAGAAGATGGCGATCCTGGAGAGCTAAGTGACCTCCGAGTTGTCACACCGTCTAAAAAAAATGATCTCAGATGGAAATGACTCAAATGGATGCCAAATGTGCATACTGTGTGAGAGATAGGTTTTTATATATATTGTGTAAAACCTGTACTACTAGTCTTTGACCACTAGATGGCAGCTAATTAGCTATGTGAGTCACGTGAACACTTTCTTTGTTTTAAGACATGTGAATTTGCCTCTTTCAAATGAACCAATGAACTCAGCTTGTGTCAAAGAACCAATCACTCTGCTTAAGTAACACCCCTTTTTGTCTATGTCATACCTACTATATAAGTGTCTGTCTCTTTAATAAACTGGCTCTTGCTTGGGGGATGTGAAGTATTTTCCATGAAACCATCTTGTGTGTTTTGGTATCATTGTGAAAGCAGTATGGCACGCATACTAATTCTTCCAATCGATTTGGCACCACACAAAGAAGAAGAGTATCGCGAGAATTGCGATGACAGTCAATGGCGCCCAAGCACGTGGGGCAGATCAGCTTGAATATCATCAATTCAACCGTTAAAGAAGGACTTGAGCAAAACCATCAGACGAGGTCACACGCTGCAGCAAGGTAAGAAAGTTTTATTTCTTACATACAGCTCCTCTGAGTTTTTGCACAAGCGTATTCTCAGTGTTGGATTAGGTGGTATTCAGTGGGTTCAAATTACAGCTGATCTGTCCTTTGGAACGAAAGAACCCTATGAATTCCTTCTTTGTGTGGCTATCCCTTTCATTTCTGACGTACTGGGCAGAGCAGAAGCTTTAGTCAGCTGGTAGTTGTATTCTGTGACGTAGAGTTGGAACCCAGCCAACGCCCTGACGAGGGTGTTGGAGGATTTTCATGAGTTGTGACCAGGGGTCCTCATGATAGGAATATGGGATTAACACCATTTGCATTAATATCTGGCATAAATGGAAGTTATTAAGACTCCGTGTCCCCATAGAAGTAGGATTAATACTAATTTCATATTTAAGAAGAAATTAGAAGTTATTAAGACTGTGTGTCCCTACGAAGAGTTAGAGAGATCGTATCCCCTTATCGGAAGAGCCTAGATTATGTAGTTTTGAGGTTCCCTCAACTGGATGAATTTTTATTTTTATTTTCGCTTATTTTATTTTGTGTATCCCTGGTTGAGAAGAGTCTAGGTTAGTTAGTTTTGCGGTTTCCCGATTTGGAAGAATATTAATAAGATATTAATATTAAGTAAGAAATGGGTAATTCAAATGTCACTGGATATAAAGAGGAGATTTTAACAGCGGCTCAGTTAATGTTAGAAAGAGAGGAAAAAGTTTCAGTAAGGAAATTGAAGACATGTGTTCATTAGGGATGCCATCAGGAGGTAGAAATAAATGAAGGATTGTGGAAAGTGAATTGAAGGAAAAGAGAAGTTGGTTGGAAGGAGAAATATAGGTTGGTGCACGTTGAAATATGGTTTATGGAAGTGACTGATAGAAAGTGAAGTAGGTTGAGAAAAATGGACAATATTTCTATTTCAAGATGGAGGATTTTGAATCCTGAGAGAACAAAGAAGGAAAAAAAAACATGCGGCACCCATCCCCCTACATCTTCCTCAGTTTCAGTTACAACCCCCTTTGTGTCTTCTGTACCTTGTAGTTCTATAAGAACATCCTGTGTCTTCAACCCCCCTCCTTTGGAATGTGCAGCTCATAGTGTCTTCTGCTCCTTCCTCACATCCCCCTCTAGTGCTCATGGAGATAATTCCCCCAGGAATTCAATCCCTTCCATATGGGAGGGGGAGGGTGGGGGCTGATAATGCATCTGCAGACACAAAAATTTAGTAACACATGTACTATCTGTAAACTGTCTGCTAATAACTTATCTAAATTGAATATCCCACTAGTTAAAAATTTGGAAAATTTGATTACAGTGATTGCACCTATGATGCCAATTAACCCCTTTCCGACCGCCGCCGTACATGTACGGCGCGCGGGCGGTGCGGGGACATGACGCCGCTCGCGGGTGCGGCGGGCGTCATGGCCGGCAAGTCTCTGCTGTTTCTAACAGCAGAGACTTGCCGCATCTTACCTCCGTCTGCGGAGACTTCCTGGGCCTTACTGATGCCGTGATCACACGTGATCACGGCATCAGGATGCGTCTGAACCCGGAAGCCCACGCTTCCGGGTGGTGTACAGACGCCCCGATTGGCCAATCGGGGTGTCTGTACACCATATGAAAACTGTAATCCTCGCTGGTGAGGATTACAGTTTTCAAACTGCAATTCTTATTCTGGCCACTAGATGGCAGGCCAGGATAAGAAATGAGCAATTCATGGTTTTAACTGCATCTAGTAAAATCCATGATTGCTCATAAAGAAAAAAAACAAAACACAATAGATCAGATGATATTTGAGCTTTAAAATAATCACAGAAAAATTAAAAAAAAATGTTAAAAAATATATAAAATAAAAAAAGATATAAAAGTTCAAATCACCCCCCTTTCCGTATAAGTAAAAAATAAATACCTAAATAACAATAAATATAGACATCATGGGTATCACCGTGACCGAAAACGCCCGTACTTTTTAAAATATAAAAAAAATTTCAATACGCGAATTGTGTGGCGGAAAAAAGCGTCCAAATGGCGATTCGCAGTTTTTTGTCCCTTTTTTTTTTCTAAAAAAATTAAATAAAAAGTGATCAAAAAGTCATACACACCCCAGAATGGTATCAATAAAAAACTTCAGACCGCCCCGCAAAAAATGAGCCCCCATACAGCTCTGTACACATAAATACCAAAAAGTTATAGGGGTCAAGATATGACAAGGAAAAAAAAAAAAAAAAAGGGCAACTTTCTAATTATTTTATCACCATCTAAACGCAGGAAAAACTATACATATTAGGTATTGCCGGATTCATACTGACCAGTAGAATGAAAGTAACCGGTCAGTTTTAATGCACATCGAACGCTGTAAATAAGAAACCCGTAGAACTGTAGCGGAATAGCGGTTTTCTTGCAATTTCACCTGATTTGGAATTTTTTTCCCGCTTCCCACTACACCATATGTAATATTAAATGGTGGCGTTGGAAAGTACAACTTGTCCCGCAAAAAACAAGCCCTCATACAGCTATGTGAACAGAAAAATAAAACAGTTATGGCTGTTTGAAGGCAGGGAGCGCAAAACGAAAATGCAGAACCGAAAAAACCTCCGGTCGTGAAAGGGTTAAAAGTGTCCTTGGTCCATAGTGAAATGTTTGTTGTGATCAGTAGAATTCCCCAATCAGAGGACTTACCTATGCTGTTCTGTAGGGAGTTAGCTAAAATATGGAAAGCTTTCTCATGATGTTGGTGAGATTTGGAAGGTTTAGTCCAAGGTAAAGCTGGTGGATTCTCTCTCAAGTTATAGCTTCAACAGTGGGATCTCACTTAGTCTGAGAGGAAGCATCTAGGTGATCAATCAGTCACATTGTCTGATATGCATCAGGACAGAGCAGAGAGTGTGAAGAAAGTTTCCAATAGACTCCAGCAAAGATGAGTAGATTTGAGTTTTGAATAGACCTCAGACATGCATGAGAAAAGAAAATCTTAACTGCTGCCTTTGTGGATGGTCTTGAGAGGATCATCTGGGAAAGCTGGGTACTGGCTAGGCCTAAGTGAAGATCATTATGCCCCTCCATGTTGTTGCAAGTTCCATAAAGGAGGGTGCAAAAAGTTGAATTGAACAAAAGGCCTAAAGCGGGTGTGGCTTCCCATCAGTACTCCCCACAAAAAGGGGGAAGGAAGATTTTGTAGTTACCTGCCCATTTCCTCGCCCATGGGAGGAGATGAATGTTTAGCCCCTCAAATGCAACGCCCATAAGAAATAGGATATCCTGAGTCAAATGCTGTGTCCTATTATCTATACAATCCTTAGCGACTGCCCCCATTGCCTCACAGCAAAAATGTTTCATAAACTCTTGTGGCTAAGGGTAGTATTACATGTGTAGGAGTAGATGGTAATGTAGTTCCTATTCCGTCATCAAGGTGTAAACTTTGAATCTGACTACTCTGCTTCTTCTGGAGGGAGGGAGTAGTAGTATGAGTCCTTCCTGATTTTTTAAAAATTCACATGATTGTTTCCAATTAATAATCAAATATTGAGTTTCTTGCAGATGGATCAGTTTGGACAGGATAGGCTGTTCCTACCTAAATGTTGTCAAGTCAGAACCACTCTCTCCAGCAATGTCAGTGCAGGAGGCAGAGCTGAAGGCGCTCGCTGAGGTTTGTAAGATGGCTGAGGGTAAGACTGCTAACATTCAGGTATGCTTTCAGTATCACTCATTATTATGGTCTAATCTGGTGGAGCAGAGATTTTGTTTGATCCATGGGTAAGCCCATCAATAATGAATGCTGAGTGTATGAAAGATGTTTGATGCCCTGATGCTACCCGAGGAGGTAAAGGCTAAACTATTACCTGAAGCCTATAGTAAGTGGAAGTCTGTGTGATACAGGATGGTTTTGGGCCAGTAGACTTCCAAAAGGTTTGAGTCTTTTTAGATACCGGCTACAGAGGCAGAAGAGAAAAACATCAAAGGAAAAATGTAGAAGTGATGACTGAGAATGGACTCTGGAAAGGTTGGTAAGAAATTCTTCCTTCAGAGGGCACTCTACCTAAAGAGGATGGATTTAGAACATGGGCAAATCAAGAGAGAGAGAAGGTGTGACTGGGTTTTGTGATGGATGGCTCCTGGGTTTAACAATTCTGCCGCTAGGTGAGTGCTGTAATAATGATGAGAGAACTATGGGAGTTCCAGGGAGGCATATGCTCAGGTCATCGCACCCATTTCAGAGACTGCGGATTGACTACATTCAGTTAACAAAGGTAGAACAATGTGAATATGTCCCTGTCTGAATTGTTCTCTTTCCAGGATATTTGGAGACCTGGCCTGTAGCAAAGGCTATAGCAAAAGATACTGACTGATGAAAGAATACCCACTCCTGGGCTCTTCTTCATCTAACTGGAAGATAGGCCTGAGTCCTTGGGAAGTACTCTTTGAGAATGTCCCTAGGTTAGATCTCTATTTCCCCAATAGCTCCAGAAGCAGCATAGTAGTGTTTCAAAGTATGTTATCTGTCTCACAAACAGACTGTCTAACATGTATGTCCAAGTTTTAGTTTGTTTTCCAGATCCAGACTGCATAAGAGACAACTCAATCTTTACAACCAGGAGATTGGGTAGTGGTGAAAGGAGAGGTGTATGGAAAGTCCTAGAGTCACTGTTTGAGGATCTACATCAAGTCCTGTAAACCACCGAGACGGCTGTTCAATTGGAATGGATCCACGCGTAACATAGCAACCAAGTGCCAGGACTACAGGGGCCATAATGCTTTTATATGTCTTATTGTTTGGTTTATATGGTACAAGAGGGAAAAAACTTAGAGCAAATTCCAATGGTATTTTATCAAGATGAGTCAGGAACTGCCAAGACTGACTTTTGCAGTGTAGTGGACAGATGACAGATAGGACACTTGGCTTTTGTCAGATAAGTACATCTGTGTGACAGGAACTGACCCAGTCTATGGTAATTATGCAGTGTTTAGAGATGATCATACCAACTGTGGACATTGGAGATAAGTAGGATGGAACACTAGTCCAAAGTATTGGGAAGATAAATCAGTGGAAGCTGTGGATCTCCTAGAGTCAGTAAAGATGAGAATTTGTTACAAAGGATGACTATCCTGAAAGGAACATCACCAAACGATTTAAAACATAATGAGTGTAATCCTTTGTTCCAGTCCATTAGGAATCCAACATGATTTGGGGAATATAAGTGGAAAAGATCCCCTAGGCAAATTTAGAATGGTAAGGGAAGCCCAATTGCATCTGTGGCTCCTACATCCTTACCTATAATTGACGTTAAATATTTGGCCAATTTAGAGAAATGAAGACAAACTGGCCTTAGAGACAGGATTTTATACAGGAAAGCTCATTGGTGTTTTCCCTCCAGGATATGATTCTTACATAATCCATCTAAATGAGACAGATAGTGACTCTGATAGATGGTTTATCAGCCAAGACAATCAACATGCAAATATCTGGTGGTTGTGTGGAGATCTAAAACTCCGATCAAGGATGCAAATAGAATGGAATGGCCAATCTACCCTGATCAAGTACTGATGCCATTTGTTCTATTTTCACCTTCTGAGTGCAATAAAGTCAGTAAGCAAACCAATGTCATCTGGTCATGATTAAGATGGTTTCGTCATACATCCTTTGACTCTCAAGTACACATAAATGCCATAGGAGTCCCTAGAACAGTTTCTGATGAATTTTTAAAGCTAGAAGTCAGGTAGCTGTAGGAGTTGAGTCATTCATTCCAATGATTAGGAATAAATAAAATATAGGTTGTATTAACATCTCTATTATCATCAACAGAGATTCGTGAATTACATCGGTGACGCTGTGAAGGGAATAGAGGAACAACTGAGCTCTTCTTCGGTGATGACTCTGCAGAACCAACTGGTCCTCGACAGCAGAAAAAGGAGGTGTCTACAAGATCTTTTGAAGTTCCTGATGTACCTACATTCTGAATAACACCTGATGGAAGTATCATCAAGGATCTGAAGGGACTGGCGACTATCGAATGAACTGGCTGAAAATTAAAATTGTTTTTTTTTAATGTTTAATATGTCTATGCCCACACCATGTATATGTGCTGTGACTCTGTCAAAGATAAGAATGATTACAACTGTATGAAGAATGCAATTCCATCCTGAAGTAAATACCTTGTTGATGGTTGCGGAGTAAATAGGACAAGGTGAAGGCAAACCCAAAAGGGAGTTGGGGGGACCTGGTGAAGCAATAAGGAAAGTCCAGCTCTTCGCTGTTTAGGGCATTGGGAGAGTACCTCACTTTGCCTGTTCACCCTGGGTCTATTTCCCGCAAAAAGGAGGGATTTGTGAGAGATAGGTTTTTATATATATTGTGTAAAACCTGTACTACTAGTCTTTGACCACTAGATGGCAGCTAATTAGCTATGTGAGTCACGTGAACACTTTCTTTGTTTTAAGACATGTGAATTTGCCTCTTTCAAATGAACCAATGAACTCAGCTTGTGTCAAAGAACCAATCACTCTGCTTAAGTAACACCCCTTTTTGTCTATGTCATACCTACTATATAAGTGTCTGTCTCTTTAATAAACTGGCTCTTGCTTGGGGGATGTGAAGTATTTTCCATGAAACCATCTTGTGTGTTTTGGTATCATTGTGAAAGCAGTATGGCGCGCATACTAATTCTTCCAATCGATTTGGCACCACACAAAGAAGAAGAGTATCGCGAGAATTGCGATGACAACTGATATACATGATCCATTTTTTTTTTATATTTTGGTATTTATATCAGTAGAACAGGAAAATAACGGCAATGTGAACTCTCCCTTAGCCAGGCTTATATGATTCTAGAAAAATATATAGACAGACGACGTTGAGGTTTGACCATATAGGTTTTCATCCACCTTTATCAAAAGTTAATCTGTGGAGTCATTCTAATGCATACAAAGCAATGAAACTTAGAATACTAAAAACAAATTTAAGGTGATTTCAATCAGCCATCAAATAAGCATATTATCTTTCATTCAGACTTAAGGAGCATCTGTCAGCAGATTTGTACCTATGACACTGGCTGACCTGTTACATGTGCACTTGACAGCTGAAGGCATCTGTGTTGGTCCCATGTTCATATGTGCCCGAATTGCTGAGAAAAATGATGTTTTAATATATGCAAATGAGCCTCTAGGAGCAACAGAGGTACAAATCTGCTGACAGATGCCCTTTAAAGACAATCCAGAAACATTCATTCACAATTGCTCCACAATCATTTTTCAAAAGAAAAACATTTGTCATCAAACCTCATGTTGCACAGATGAATCCATTTATTTTAAAAATGTAACCAAAACTGCATCACATCAACATAAAACTCCGATTTACATAACAGTATTACAATAAGACAATGCATACAGACAATATGACAATATGTGGCATTGTGGACTTTCCTGTCTAAAAATGATTTAGATATTTATTGTATTTAGATATTTTACAGAACCAGTACAGAGATAAGAAAAATAAAACAAAAAGGGCTTTCTCTAATTTGCAATCAAATTCAGAAATTCTAGATCAGGGATCTCAAACTCGTGGCCCTCCAGATGTTGCAAAACTACAACTCCCAGCATGCCCTGGTAGCCGAAGAATGTCCAGGCATGATGGGAATTGTAGTTTTGTAACAGCTGGAGGCCACGAGTTTGATATCCCTGTTCTAGATCATATTGAGCAAGCCAGACTGCCACAAAGCTGTAACAAAGAAAATTGTGTGTCCTATGTTCCATTTGCACAACGTCAGCACCTTCTCTTAGGATATATTCACCAACAGCAGAATAAGAACAGAAATTTCAGCAACTTTCCCATTCGTTTGTATGGGGATTGCAGAAAAAAAAAAAACCTTCACATGACAAATTTTCAAGCACAGAAATTTCTGCAATGAAAATCTGCAGTGTGAATATACCTTCAACCTTTCACCAATAACACATGTGGATGTCATTAACTGCCCCATATCTGCTCATCATTGATAACTATATACATACTTCAGCTAATTAAGGTTGCATTCAGGCTCAGACTGGCCACAGGGATACAGGGGAATCCCCCGGTGGGCCCCTTGTCTCTCACCCCCTGCACAAGTGGCACATAGCACAGTAGACTTACTGCACTACATACATATATTCAATGTACAGCACCTCAACCAGCCTATGTTCATATAAAAAAAATTGGGTTGAATATTTGAGAAACTACGCAGTTTTTTTTTTCTATTATAGACACGTTCATGTGGCTGAGATGACTTCTAGGCACAGACGCAGGACAGCCGGTGTCCTTTGCCAGAGACCTGCCTTCTTAAAGTTGCTGCAGGGGCCCCATAATCAATCATCTTGTAGCGTCTTACTGCTGTGTCAGGAGGTAATATCTGGATATATCGGTATGGTGGGCCCTCAAAATAAATTCTACTGGTGGGCCCTAGGCAGACCCACCCAACACTGGTTGCAGTATACGATAAATGCAAAAATCTTTTCTCTTACTTTTGGCAAAACAACTCAAGTTCACCTTTGACTGCCCCAGTTGTCTCATGATCAATAATCGGCTTCAGTGCCATACATTATTTAGTAACCTAATAATCAGATCCAGATAGATTTCTTTAAACTTGGCCAGTATCATAAGTCATTCTTTTGTGTAAGAAAAAAAATATATATTTTTTGGGATTGTTTTGTGGTAGTCTTTGTATTATTTTGTAGTTGTCCAAGTAAAATAAATTTTAAAATGTTTCTGGCTTCAAATTTTCTGACAAGCTGTCTACATTCCAGACTACTGAAAAAAAAAGAAAAACACCTCAATATCAAAAATAAGATGCAGCTATAACATCAGAGAGAAAGGTCTATTGTGCTGCATGACCATGATTCACACTGACAATTGCTCAGGAGAAGACAGGGGTGGAGGGTACTGGTTCTCAGGATGTATGAATAGCAATGCTCCATGAGAAAGAAGCATGCATATTAGCGCATAGTAGCCAAATCAGACACTCCTACATAAGAAAGAGCAAGCCATTTGTAGTCTACAGTTTTGGGGTTCTTACCCTTGGTCTATACAGAGTATGGTACTAGTTGGTTGGGTGGCATCTCATCCGGCAGATCAGTACTCTGCTCTGTAGCGATGAGGGGCAAGAACCCCAAAACAGGTGTCTCTTCCTTTTGGAACAGCCTCTGGTTTGACTGATATGAACTAATTTATATACACCGACAACTGCCCATCTCCAGTTCCAGATGCTATTGGAATGCTGCGAGGGGAGGGGGTGGAAACAAAACCTAACACTAGTAATGCTCTTCTGAAATAAAACAGAGGGTGCTTTCACCCCGTTAGGCCTTATGCCCACGAACGTGTGCCGGCCGTGCCCGTGCTGCGGGCCGCAAACTGCGGTCCGCAATGCACGGGCACTGACCGTGAGGCCACCGCATGCAGATCGTGGACCCATTCACTTGAATGGGGTCCGCGATCCGCATCCAAGGGTTGTGCTTGCGCTACTTTTTTGCGGTGCGGAGGCACGGCCTGAAACACCACAGAAGCACATCGTAGTGCTTCCGTGGTGTTCCGATCCGTGCCTCCGCTCCGCATCTCCCGGATCGCGGACCCATTGAAGTGAATGGGTCCGCGATCCGTGATGCGGGCTGCACACGGCCGGTGCCCGTTTATTGCGGACCCGCCGTATGCGGCCCGCAGCACGGGCACAGCCGGCACACGTTCGTGTGCATGAGGTATGTCCTGGGTGAACTCTGCTCCTGTGACAGAACCTCAAGGCATTATATAGATATATATCTTCCCAACCTTGGCTTTATTGAATTGGCTTTATAGAATTGTACTGACGGTATTATGTGAGG
Source organism: Rhinella marina (assembly GCA_900303285.1). NCBI lineage: Eukaryota > Metazoa > Chordata > Amphibia > Anura > Bufonidae > Rhinella > Rhinella marina. The sequence continues at coordinate 67,958 of ONZH01000474.1, forward strand.
ACAATTAATTAAAGCTGAGGTTGGACAGAGACATACAGCATTATAAATCATAATGCCGTAAAGAGCAGTGTTCACCATGGGAAATACCTCTGACACATGGAGTGTGTTTCCCGCAGTGAACATGCTCATCTGAAACTGGCCTTAGGGTCCTTTTACACGTATCGATGATTTAGCAGACCATCAGGAAAGAAAAACAGTCACTCCCGATATCCGTCACATCTGCAACGGAAATCAGGGCTGCATTTACCTGTAGCAATCACCTCTGCTGTATGGAGACAAGTGTTTGATATGGTGATCGCTTCTTCCCATACAGAATAATTATTTCTGCGCAGCACATCTTTGTTTAGACCGCACGGTCTACTGCACAGGAATGATGATCTTCAGTGCTAGCAACACAGGATCAACTGATGAACAAGTATTTTCTCATTCATTGGGCAATTGCTGGCACCTTTCCCACAGGCCGATAACCGGGAATGGGCATTTATACAAACAATCATCCCTGATCATTTGCATGATTTTAGATCCCTGTAAAAGGACCTTTAGTGTTTGATCAGTGATTGTAAGCCCAAACCAGGTGTGGTTCAAAAATACAGAAAAGGTGCAAATCTTTCCATTTTACCTTGTCTCTGTGTAGCCTCCACTCCTGGCTCAAAATCACTGATGGAAATCACAGACCATTTGAAAATAGCCTAATGGGCCCATAATTGAAACGATCATCGCTAACCAGCATTAATAGTAATGCTAGTTAGCTGTGGTGCAAATGCACCGCCATTTACCTAATGAACCAGCAAAACGCCTATTCATCAGGTAACTGGATATTTTGTGCAGCACTGAAGATCATTGTTTACCAGTTGCAGATCGTGCTGTATAAACAGGATCTGCTGTCGGGAAACAACGAGACAGTATGGGGAAGAGCAATGGGATTAGTGATCGCTCCTCCCAACACTCTGGAGGTGATCGCTGCATGTAAATGCACCGGTCTCCTCTGCTAGTAATCGGCAGATTGTAGGGAATGAAGGCTTCCTTCCCGACAATCTGCTAGATCATCGGCCCGTGTAAAGGGACCATAACACTACAGTTTCTCTTAATTGTACACATTGCTTTTACCACCAGCTAAGATTCAGGAACCCCCCCTATATGGCATGTAGGATGACAAATGACATATATACAGAAAAGTCAATGGAAACCCTGAAGATAAAAAGCAATGCAAAGGAAAAGCGGTCCATAGAATTCAAGCAGATGGAAGCCTCGCTGGTTGTTCTACGCTCTGGTTTTCCTTTGTGGCAGCTCACATACAATGACGAGCATAAGATGAGCACAAGCACAGACTTTCTTCCAGAAAGCCCTAAGATCTCTTCTTCAAAACTTCAAAAAGTAACATAACTTTTTTGAAAAAAAAATAAAACCAGCTCCCCTCTAGGAAGAAGCGGTACAATCTAACATGTAAAGACATTCTGACAACTGCAATTAGAGAATTTTATAATTAGACTTATTTTCCACATGAGCCCATCGCTTCAATTATAGCCAGAACCATCGAACAAACATTCTTTTTTTTTTTAAATAATTCTTTTATTTAAGAAAAAGAGACACAAACATTCAATTTAAATGTCAAACAGGGAAGAAAAAGTACTGTCATCTCACAGCAATTCATCTAGGATATGCTCTATTGTTTTTTCTCATATTTCATCAAGGAGAAACTAGATCTTCATCGGCCTGTACTTCTGTTAACCCTTACCTCCTCAAAAACAGGAATTCAACAAAAGGGACAATACTAGAAAACAATACTAGGAGAACACGGGGATCACTAATATACAGGCGGAAGTATTCTCTTTATATACAATATTTGACATGACATTACAAGATACCAATGTTAATTGATGTCCATGTTACCGATTTTCACACGGTTTCTGTTCAGTGAGTATTGTGGAAACTTTGGGCTTCATACATTTGTCACACTGAAGTATATATCAAACATAATACATAAACTTCTGCATTTTGTATAAAGACTGATTTCCAAATGCCATAATCCAGCCGCATGTATATTTGACGACTTTGACTTTAGATCGCCACAGGGTTCTGTGTTGATCTAAATTCAGTACAGTTGACCCTTGAGGACCCTAGGTCTTGAAGTCATAATATAGATGATAAAATGTAGTGGAGTTATGTTCATCTGAAACTGGCTAAAGGGTAAGTCCAGATGCAACAAACAGCAAAGGGTAAAATTTGAGGTGAAAATTCTCAACTTTTCAACCATGTCTGGAACCAGCCTCAGGCTCAGTTTACATGGAAACATGCGAGACCTGACCTCCTACTGTTGAGTAACTTAAAGGACATCTTGTGATTCAATCTCATCTTTTATGAAATGGCAAGGACAGAGAAAGTACATTTACAACCTTCAGACAATTGTGAATCTCCATGCACTTCCAGATAATAGAAAAAACTCAATGTCTTCGGCCCTTAGCCTTGGAGCTTGGCCACAGACAACAGACATCTGTTGGTAGATCCCCCAATTTCAGTGTGACTTCTGAAAATGTCTACAGATCTTCGAGCCAGTTTTATCAGGTGTGCTGTAGGGGGAAACAAGAATTTGAGAGGATGGTCCTAATGTCCGCCTAAAGAGTGAATAAACACCAAAGTACCCCCGCCCCAAACCTATTTAGATCACATGCACATTTAATGCAGATGTTGGGTTTGATAATCATCACTTATGTCTATCAGAAGCTTTTCCAAGTCATGGAAGGGAAATGAAATAACTAAATTTGACTTGTGGGATGAAAAATGGAGATAAAATGCTCAACATCGGACACAGACTTGTAGCAACTTCTACATTCTTTCCTATAAGTCTATTAACGTGACACCTGCCAATTTGGAAAGAAATATAAAGGATCCGTTCATTACATCTATGGACTTGTACTTCTTAAACACTAGTGAAACGTGAGTCTTAGTGTCCATTCACACGTCCGTATTTTTGCGATCCGTTGTTCCGCAAAAAACTCCGTTTTTCCAGGACATCCGTTCCGTCTTTCCGTAAGAAAACGGAAAGGATGTATCCATATGTCATCCGTTTTTTGCGGATCCGCAAAAAAACGGAAGGATGAATAACATCTTTTTTTTTTCACCTCTCCTGGAACGGAATCCGCAAATACGGATGACATGCGGATGGCTTTCCGCATGTCTTCCGCATTTACGGACGTCCCATAGACTTGTATTGGGCTACGGACCGCAAAACAGGAGGAAAAGTAGGACAGGAGGATTTCTGATTGCGGATCCGCAAAACGGAACGGAATAGAGAAACGGATGCGGACAACATACGGTGCAAGGTCCGCATTTTTTCGGGACCCATTGAAATGAATGGATCCGCATACTATCCGCATAATTGTCCGCAAATGCGGAAACGGATGCGGATGCAAAATATGGACGTGTAAATGGGGCCTGGCCATACCCATTAGATACCCGTTGGTGGACAGCAATCTCATTCCCATACAAGGCCGAGGGGGCATATGTTCTGAAATATGCAGACAGAGAACTTAAAAGGAACCGGTCATCTCTGAAACACCCCTGAACTAGAGTAAGCATTGTATAGTGTAAGTGATGCTGAATCCGAATATATAAGTTTTATCTGCATACTCACTTCCATTCCGACGCTGTGCTCCCACAAACCTGCTGTAAAATGCACTCAGTGGACTCCAGTGCTCACTCACATAATGGAGAGGACTCAAAGAAGAGTCCAGTGAGTGCATTTTACTGCAAGTTTGTGGGAGCACAGCGTCGGAATGGAAGTGAGTATGAAGATAAAACTTCATAATCGGATTCAGCATCACTTACACTATACAACGCTTACTCTAGTTCAGGGGGTGTTTCGGAGATGACAGGTTCCCTTTAAGCCACTATCCTCTTGTAGTGGTTTGTCTTTCTGAGAACAAAAGATAGGGCATGTTAAAATCCAACAGCCCACTTCTCATCTCCCCTGACCTCTGCTGTCAGGGGAGAGTGTCGAGACCTCCATACACATTAGATGGTTGGGCTGGTTCCGCCTAAATCACCAAGTTTGGCCAATTAACCGCCAGTTTACAAACTATAATTTGACTCAAAAAACAAAACTATTTCATGTACAATGTAATGCTACTGTAATGGAGACATGTAAAGAGGAAAGGCTCATTTTCAAAACTGTGGAAGAAATTAGTCTACAGGGTCATAATGGGACAGACTCCCCAGAAGCCTAGTACTATGTATGCAGCTATATCTGCAAGATCATAGAATAACGGTGAACTTTAGGAAAAACAAGCACACACATTACAAATATGACTCCTAGTACAATGTAGTAGATCTTTTTGCTAATAAAAGAAGGTTCCCCATATCTGGCTCCATTGAGCCATTTCAAGCCTGGCTTTTTGGCACTGGAGGGAAAATAGCAAAGGATGCTTGTGCAAAAAGGGAACGGATTGTCTGCGTTCGGCTGATCATGCCATACACAATGGCTGAAAAAAAAATCCAACCTGACAGATCACATCTTTGCAGTCAGCCATCATGAACCATCAGTCACATATAGTTTCTAAATGATCATTGTCTGAAAAGGTCAAAATTGATCTTTGGTGTATGGGCAACTTTAGATCTGGCGGTAGTCAATCCAATGGAAGCAAATTTAAATGGGTTGTCTGGGTTCAGGGCTGAACCCAGACACAAGTTCCCCTTGACTCCTTTAGCATGTACACATTGAGCACTGAAGCAAGTATCACTATTACCCACCTCTAAAACTGCCCAGAATAGTGCTATACGCTGCCCATTTGTGCCAGTGACATCATCGGGCACCCTGCTAGGCGGAAGTCTCCATCTAGCAAACTGATGTGAAGCCCGGCTCACAACAAACAGACCCTGCCCTGTGCAATGCAGCACAAGGCGAGGCGAGAAAAGGGGCAAGGAAATGCTCCAATGCTCCACTCATACATGCTAAAAGAGTGAAGGGGAGTCTATGTCCAGCTGGTTGAAGGGGAGTTCAATGTACAGTGAGAACAAGGTCCAGAAGGACCATAACATCAATATAATAAATCGCATTGCTCCACAGATTAACCTTAAAAGACTTGTGCTGGAATGGGGAGTTATGGCACCCTCTCCCTTTGGCTGGACCTGTAAAAGGAGACCTACTTACCTGCTTCCCAGTGCTGGCTTCCCGCTCCTTTTCCTCCCGGCCTTCAATGGTCTGCTGGGCTCCCATCTGCAGCCAATCATTGGCCGTGGCAGTGACCGGCTCCCCTTACACCATGACAAATGGTCACATGATGCAAGGGGATCTGGTCACTGCCGCAGCCAGAGATTGGCTGCAGCAATGTGAAACAGTGTGATGTTTACAGCGAGGGAGCCCAGCGGAGCATCGCAGGCTGGTAGGAGAAGGAGCGGGGAGCCAGAGCCTGGAAGCAGGTAAGGAAGCTTACCCTTTGAGGTCTGGCCAAGTTGGGAAGGGAGGGGTGCTCCAAGATTCCAAGACTGATCCAGCACATTAAGGAAGTACATGGGGGTGATGAAACCATCCTTGCAGGACTAGAAAGGGTCTTTGCACCAAAAAATGGCCACCAAGTTGTCAACTAACCCCCGCCCCCCATTCTTGCACAACCCCTTTAAAAGTACTGCAATATATTCGTCTTTAATAAACTGGAAGCAGACAGACAACAGGCTCCAATATGTCGATGTCATTTTTTCCACATAGTTCAAACGTTTGGTGAATTCTTTTACAAAGTGAATAACGGAATGGTTCCAATAATGGATACATGAAGTTTTTGGATATGACTGAGGATACATTGACCTAGTTTAACCTTGGACGCGCTTGTTTTTCTTTACAAAATTACATATGACCTGTACATCAAGACATTTATATATTACACAGATATCACTTAGATGTAAGATTTACCTAGACTTCTCCTGGAGTGTCATTATATTCTTATTCATGTGCAAATAGGAAAGCCGGCTGAGTTATTGCTGACTACTATCTGCTAGTGGCAAGTCAAGTGCACCAGTTAGCAAATTAATCATCAATTTATATATTTTCAAGGAGAAAAGAGGCAACAATATATTAAAGCATCAACAGTCTACGAATAAAAAGAAGCAATGGTTTTAAAAATATTTTTTTTTTGGGGGGGGGGAAATTAAACCCAACCTTTTTAAGTTATTTTTTTATTTTTTGGAAAATTGCTCTAAATGCTGTCAAAGTCATTCCTAAGAAGGTCAACTCACAGTCACTAAAAATGCTATTTGAGAGTGTTACAAATTGTTCATAACGGCATCTCGGAGCTAAAGTGCTTTAAATTTGCTTTAATATTTTGGTGATTGAAAATCGCATTGTGTGCCTGATTTCAATTTTCACAAGAACGGGCTCCTAAGAGATTATCATTTTAACTCTAGACAAGGCCTGGGCATAGTGTGCCGATTGAGCTAAGGTGGAAGTATGTGTCCCAATAGAGCCAACCACAAAAACAGGCAGATCTTGGACCGGTAAAATAGACTTAAAGGGAACCTGTCATCTCCGAAACACCCCCTGAACTAGAGTAAGTGGTGTATAGTGTAAGTGATGCTGAATCCGAATATGTAAGTTTTATCTTCATACTCACTTCCATTCCGACGCTGTGCTCCCACAAACCAGCAGTAAAATACATTGACAGGACTCTTCTTTGAGTCCTCTCCATTATGTGAGTGAGCACTGGAGTCCAGTGAGTGCATTTTACTGCAGGTTTGTGGGAGCACAGCGTCAGAATGGAAGTGAGTATGAAGATAAAACTTACATAACCAGATTCAACGTCATCTACAATTTACACCGCTTACTGTAGTTCACGGGGTGTTTTGGAGATGACAGGTTCCCATTAAAGAGTAGATTCACCTTCGTAACTATAGTTTACATCTAGACAATCTACTGTACATAAAAAAATTAAAGGAGTTGTCCTACAGCCTAATAAATTAAAGTACCTACAGGAAGAACCAACCATTATGGACTTGTCAAACCCAGTGTTGATGCTCTCCGTCAGCCTTTATTTGCTCTTCCGGTAATGATGATGCACCATACAAGTGAACACTGAAGGCAATCACTGACCTCAGCTGTCACGTGTCAGGCATGTTAGCGTCACTGGGGAGCCCAGTGATCGGCTGCAGTGCTCACATGTATGTATGTAGCATAATCGAAGGAGGAAGAGCATACAAGGTTGAGCACCACCGACACAAGATTTGACAGACAATGGTCAATTTGTTATTTGACATTACTTTCCCTGCAGGTACTTTTGTTATACTCTAAGGGATTGTCTGAAAGTAAAAATGCAAATGTTAGGCTTCATTTTTCAATCTCCTCCAGAGCTGCATTCCAAATTTTGAAAGTTACTGATTTCATATCTCCCAATGAACCCTGCTGGTTCAGTGTCTGGACAACACATGATAAGCTGATTAGTGTTCTGAGACATGTACTGTAGAGATGAGCGAACGTGCTCGTAACGAGCACTGTACCGCTCAGCTCCCCTGCGCTCGCATGGGCACAGGCAGCCGCTTCCGTCGGGTGAGGAGGACGGAAGCGGCTGCCTGCGCCCATGCGAGCGCAGGGGAGCCGAGCGGTACAGTGCTCGTTACGAGCACGTTCGCTCATCTCTAAATGTACTGTAGTTTTTAGACCAGAAAAGGCAAAGTATTCCGATTCAGAAAACATTAAGGGTATAGCTACACAGTGACACTGGTCATATGAATTGGATTGTTGCACGAGTTGCAAGAAATCCAGCAAAGTGGGATCTCTTGCGACTCGCACGACAATCCTATTCATTTGTATGGGATCACCTCGACTCAGCAATCTTTGCTGCAACAGCTGTCGCGTAACCAGTGTCGCTGTGGAGCCGTACTCTAAAGAGGACCTGCAGAGCAGTCTTCAGGCAGCATGTCATAGAACAGGATGAGCTGAGCAGACTGATATGTAGCTTTATGGGAAAAGGTCCAATAAAACTTGTAATTTATACATTAAAATCTCTTCTCTTTCTGATCTCAGGTGCCCACATGTGTGGTCTTATCACATATCACATTAACATACATAGCTGTCAATCACTGATAACACAGTCCATGTGACTACCGAGCTCAGGAAAAGCAGAGATTTAAATGTATAAATTACATTACATTAAACCTACTGAATCTTTCCCAACAAAACTATATATCAATCTACTCAGCTCCTCCTGCTCTATAACATGCTGCCTGCAGACTGTCATTCATTTCATGGGGGCAGGTTCCCTTTAACTGCCTCAGAAAGCAGTGCAGCAGAACAATGCGCTGGAGGAGCTCAGCTAAGCTGTAATAGTGTGTTTGTCATTAAAGAGTTTGTTCAGGATTAGACAAAAAGGGATTGCCTGCTTTTCCAGAAACAGTGTCCGATACTGTAAATCATCTTCATTCATGAGAGTTGCGGCTGAGTTGCAATACCAGACACCATGGAAAAGAAGGGTGGATCCTATTTTTTTTAAGTAGATTATATCTAGATGCAAACTATACCATGGTAGAAAAGTAAACCTCTGCTTTCCCCTCTAGTGCCTATACTACTATGGTACAATACATTCCAGCATTCATCACGCGTCTAATTCTGGCTCAATAACTTTTTCTTTTTTTGCTTGTTTTGTAACATACAGCGTTCAAAGAACAGAGAATAAAACTATACATATATTAAAAAAAACAAAGCTAAAATGCTGAAGCCTGACTCGAAAAGGAGAGAAATAATACCAGATCCAGCAAAGGCTTTATGAAGCATTCTTAATATAATGCTGAACTATGGTAAGAGTGGAATGTACACTCCATTCCATAGTTTATTTCTGTAACAGTTTTTAATTTACTTTTATGCCTAGTTTATTTTTTTTATTCTTTACAGGAGGCAGATACGCCTATGTATAAATGCAGCAGACTATTACATCCTTCACAACAATTACATGAGATTCACATTTATATCACAGTAATGTAATGCCCTACTGCACATCTACATTTGATAGTGACAAGTAATAAGCACTATAAATGTGCTCTGGGTGAAAAATAAAGATCACGCTTTTCAGCGATGGGATCCCAAAGAAATATTTCATCATTAAAACGCAGGGAAAAGGCCTCTCCCTTGTCTGCTTTTCCCTAGATGCATCATGCACGATGAGGGAACGAGAACACGTTTACAAAGCACTCGTTTTTTGGGGTCTCACAATGACGGCAGGGCAGTAAACGCCTGCTCGGGTGGAAAATGTCCACAGTAAAAATGCAAAATTCAACCAATACATATACATATTTATGTCTTCTTAGGTCTATTTCTCTTGCAGCAATGCGGGGATGTTTATGTTCCATCCTATGGCCTGGCGATCAAAGCCGCAAGTGAAGAGATTGCACGTCGGGTGATCTTCACTCCAAGCCGAGCAGCAGACCATTCTTCGGTGGCCCTGAAAAGTCAGTCAGACGAGAAGGATCAGTACGGAGTAATAATGTGCAACGTAAAACAAGAATGTGTATTTTGATGAGGTTACACAGCCCTAATCATCACGAAACTGAATTCCAAAACTGGAGCCTGGATGTGTCTACATTATCTTCTTGTTCACTTTTCCCCAATCAAAGGATATTTTATTCATAGTGGTTATGGCAGTTCAGGGGGGCATGCCCTTTGTGCTGTAGCGCTCTCCCTATCACAGCTCAGGGGGGCGTGTCCTTTCTCCTGCAGCTCTCTCCCTGTCACTGTCAACAGTAAACGGCTGATGGAACAGAGCATGTGCAACCACCTCACTAGGAGGACGTACACATTATTATACAGATTAAACATCAGGGGGTGCCCGTATAATGAAGTTTTTTAATGAAGTTAATATTTTTGTAACAAAGTAACTAGTTTTCCATTCTGAATTCTATGCTCATTGACCAAAAAAAAAAAAAAAAAACACCAAGAAGTTGTTGGAACGGAATGAAACTTTCTATGTGTGAATGTAATGATGATGTGTGTAAGTAATTAGAATATTGGAGCGAAATTAGAGGTTTATTGGGGAAAACTGTACCAATGGAAGGAGGTTCTAGACCCCTGTTGTGCCTCCTCTAGCCTGGATACGAAATGAGATATGTAGGCATACAGATTCTGTATGGTATTCTGTGGCACACTGCCCACAGATGTTACAGCCAGATTATCTATAATATCACCTCTCCTGAACGCAAAGAAAGTGACAATGCAGTCCCACCCACTTAATTTCAAGACAATAGATAAATCCTAAAGCAGAAAAAGTAAATGCATAAAGACGTATGACTGTGGTAATGCATTTTGCCAACACTACTGGAAAAATGGCAAGTCCACACATTGCAGCCGCGCTGCAGACTTTTTGTGCAGCAGTTTTCCAAAGTCCAAGCAAAAAAGGCAGTTTTTCCGTTATTGTGGAAGACAAAGGCGGAAACTTTTAGGTGAACAACACTCACCTGTCTATTGCTGCGAGGAAGACGAGCTAATCTTACTCCAGACATGTCAAATAACCGAACCTGCCGATTGTCGTGTGGAAGGGCAATGATCCTCTGGCCGACAGACACACTAATCCTAAGAAAAAAACATAAGAAGGTTAGACGTACAGTCCGTAGTAAATTCATAATGGTGGTTTGATAGCGTGCAATACATAGGACAATAACAAAAAATGGCTGATTTTTTTTTACAAAATGGGGAGATTTATTAAAACTAGCGAATAGCAATATATAACTGAATCCACAGCGGAATTCCTGAGGAACCCGAACATGAAAACAGCAAGTTCGCTCATCCCTATTCAGGACTAAACAGATAATATTATAAGCCACTAATAATCATATAAGAAATTAGTGCCAGAAACTGGACGAAGACGAGTAGTGAAGAATAAAATGATAGAACAATTGAAAATAAGAGTAATACCGACCAAGTACCAGACACCCTACTCCCAACATCGTTTCGCCCAGAGGCTTCTTAGTATAGCAGTCATGTATCGTTCCTTTTAAACCACAGCAAGCCAATGGCAATAGAGTATAACAACTGTAGTGGATAATAAATGCTAACACTTTAGCACACTGGAAATGACTCCAAATGCACTCCGTGTCCGTATGTCTGCATGACCGTTCTGCAAAAAACAGACATGTCCTATTCCTGTCCATTGTGCGGACAAGGACAGGCATTGTTACAATGGATCCGAAAAAATAAAATGCAACATGGACGTGGCACAGATGTCATCCTTTTTTTTCTCATATCTGCGTTTTGTTTTGTGAAGAATAGGATAGAAGCCCCAGTATGAGAATCGTAATGGAGCCAGGAGGTGGAGACATTCGATGACACAGTCGACCAGACCAAAGGATTGGGCAGCTGAAATCCAACTTGATGATCCTTATCTCCCCTGACATCTGCCTCTGGGGAACAGTGGGGAGGTTCCAAAATATAAGATGGTTGGCCAGTCCTTCCAAAACAGACGGCTGTGTATAGTGCTGACAGATTCCCTTTAAAAGACATCTGTCTGCAGATTTGTACATGTGAGCTTGGCAGCTGAAGGCATCTTTGTTGCTTCCATTTTCATACCGTATGTACCCGCATTGCTAAGAAAAATTAAGACTCTAGGAGCAAAGGGGGTGTTACCGTTACACCTAGAGGCTCAGCTCTTTCTGCAACTTCCGTGCCCTCTGCACATTGATTGACAGGGCCAGGCAGTGTAAACGTGATCACGCCTTTCTGGCCCTGTTTATCAAAGTGGAGAGGGTGCAGCATTTGCAGAAGGAACTGAGCCTCTAAGTGTAACGGCAACGCCCCCATTGCTCCTAGAGGCTCATTTGTATATATCAAAACATCTTTTTTCTCAGCAATGCGGGCACATATGAACATGTGACCAACACAAATGCCTTTAGCTGCCAAGTGCACATTTAACAGGTCAGCCAGTTTCACATGTACAAATCTGCGGACAGATGCCCTTTAAAGGGAATCTGTCAGCACTATACACAGCCGTCTGTTTCGGCAGGACTGGCCAACCATCTTATATTTTGGAGCCTCCCCACTATTCCCCAGACGCAGATGTCAGGGGAAATAAGGATCGGGCAAGTTGGATTTCAGCTGCCCAATCCTTTTATTCTTCAGGAGATAAGCCACTGGTACAAAACTGCTGACAGATGCCCTTTAACTGCAGAACATCATGCTATAGTTTGTACCTGCTGATTTTTACCTTTTGGCGCTGATTATCTGTGGATTATCACTGTAGTATTTACTATTATAAGAGTATTATCTACTATTATTGTCCAATCAGAAAGCTATTTTTTACTCATGCTACTACTACAACAAACAAATAAAAAGGTTCGCCCAAACACGAGCAGTCATCTCAAGCTCCAGTGATAAATGGAGAACCTGGTAATGGCAACCGCGGCACATTACGTTAATGTCTCAGCTCATTCACTTGTCACATTTCACACTTGTGGATTCTTGGCTGGGAAGAGAATGAAGTGTATTCAAATTTTATTTATATAAAGCTGCAGACTGGATCCATGTTGCTTCCTCTTGCAGCGCTGAAAAGTGATTACAGTTTGTCTGGAGCCAGTGAAGTGCGTATTGATGATTGCAGAACAATATCATAATGTATTCCTACACCGCGGGATAAGGGCTGCTCGGCAGCTGTACAATGGTGCACTCAATGACAAGAAGTATAGCCAGTCCCTTAAAGGGAACCTGTCACCGTGAAAATGCTGTCCAGTCTGCAGGCCGCATGTTATAGAGCAGGAGGAGCTGATCAGAATGATATATAGTTTTCTGGGAAATTATTTAGTATAACTAGTAATTTATCACTGTTCTTTGTTTGCTTAGGAGTCCAGGACTTTTCACTGGACTCCTAAGAAAAAATAAAGACTGCAAAGAATAAAATGCACAAACCCATATATCAATCTGCTCAGTTTCTTCGGCTGTATACCATGCTGCCTGCTGAAATGACTGCATGTTCACGGTGACAGGTTTCCTTTAAAAAGTTGCAGCACCCCCAAAGAAAATATAATGCCAGGAAATATAATCCCGCACAATCCTTATAGTTGTAGAAAGAGGGTTCTTGGGAAAGCTTTGTGACAGCAGTAAGACCAGCACTGCGGCTACAAAGGCTTGTAATTAAGTAGATTCAATAAATGAAAGCACCATGATCATTTCTGGTGTGAAAGACCAACCCAAGAATGGACTCTGAAAGCCTTACAGTTAGGATAACTAGGTATGTGCTCAAGACAGGGCAGTTTTGTGCCCTACACACAACTATGATCATGTAATTTATTTATTTTTTTTGCTGTTCATACTTGAGACATGCCATCCACCCTATTCTCTTCCATAAATGTAATGGGGGACAGAGTAATGCAAGTGTTAAAGGAGTTGTCCAGCCTTTTTAGGCTATTTGGCCTAAGGATAGGACATCAGCTGATCGGCAAGTTCTGGCACCCCTACTGATTAAATGTTCTGTGTTGCTCTGTCACCGCAATATGGTGCTGGAAGTACGTTGCATCGTTAACATTGTAGTGAACAGAGTTGCGCTGCAATATCAATCAAAACTGAGGGACAGGTGCGGTCCCGATTCTGGGAGAAAGCAGACATGTTCTTCTAACACTGGGCAACCCCTTTAAGCAACTGATGTAAATATTCAGATGTAGTTCATACCTGTTTACAGCAGAATCTGTTCGAATGGTGGCAATGGGTGATCTCATATTCTTTAGATCCCAGACTTTCACAGTACGGTCATCACTTCCCGACACAACGTTGTCCCCCACCGTGAATACAGCTGAGGTCACAGTGCTGAAATGTAATACAGATGGTTAATTGAGGTCACCACCAATAAAAATGACTACACCAATGTAGTGTTACATGATGACCATTTATACGCAATGTGTAATACATGGACTCACCAGGAGCGGCGCTCACTAAGCAGCACATAAGAGGATTCCTAAACAAGGGACTCAGCTCCTATGACAGCCATATACCCTAACAGCATGTATAGGCAGGTGTATTCATCCTTAAAGGGGTTGACCACTTTATGGTTACTGATGATCGATGTGTACTGTATGTACGATTACTATATGGCACTTGCTAATGTGGCCTTAGTTGATATTCCGCGCCATTTGCTATATTTCATAAGCCATGTCCCCTTGTTCGGCAAATCTTGCGTTTGTCCACATAGAGGTCTTGTCCATAAGATGGCCGCTGATAGAGGGTCATGTGACCAGACAACACTCAGTCTCCTCCATTCAAACACACTAAACCTGCACTAAAAACCCAACAGTACAAGTGCAGATGACAGGTGCAGGGTATTTGGAGGAGAATGAGTGATTTGCCTGGTCACATGCCCCTCCATCAGCAACCATTTCAGGGACAGCAAAGAAGACTTCGCCAACAAGTGGGCATACCTTATGAAATATAGAAAATGGTGCAAAATATCAACAAAGGACTATTAAAAAGTCCTATATAATCATTTTACAACACATTCATCAACAGTAACCAGAAGGTGGTGCAAGAATGGGTGGATTTTGGCAAATGTGACAAATGATCACATAGTCATAAGGGCATCCAGACACCGCCATGGCTAGTGATAGGCTGCAGCAACTTCAAACAGGATATTGACATCGCTGGACCCCGGTGGTTCCTTGCAGGGCTACAAGAGAAGGAGCGGGGAGCCAGAGAAGGAGCGGGGAGCCAGAGAAGGAGCGGGGAGCCAGAGAAGGAGCGGGGAGCCAGAGAAGGGAGCGGGGAGCCAGAGAAGGAGAGCGGGGAGCCAGAGAAGGAGAGCGGGGAGCCAGAGAAGGAGAGCGGGGAGCCAGAGAAGGAGAGCGGGGAGCCAGAGAAGGAGAGCGGGGAGCCAGAGAAGGAGAGCGGGGAGCCAGAGAAGGAGAGCGGGGAGCCAGAGAAGGAGAGCGGGGAGCCAGAGAAGGAGAGCGGGGAGCCAGAGAAGGAGAGCGGGGAGCCAGAGAAGGAGAGCGGGGAGCCAGAGAAGGAGAGCGGGGAGCAGAGAAGGAGAGCGGGGAGCCAGAGAAGGGAGCGGGGAGCCAGAGATGGCGGGAGCCAGAGATGGAGCGGGGAGCCAGAGATGGAGCGGGGAGCCAGAGAAGGAGCGGGGAGCCAGAGCCTGGTAGCAGGTAAGTCAACTTCTCTTTGCAGGTCTTGCAAAATGGGGGGGGGGGGGGCATATTTCTCTCATATGGCAAGAAGATATGTATACTGAATTTTTTAATCATTTTAAGGGTGGGAGACTCTAGGCATATATCCAAATATGGGCAAAATGTAATGTTAAAAAATTAAAATAATGGATCAATATGAAAATTATGTGGCAAGAGTAGGTTTCAACATCCTACTGTTCATATGGATTCATTATTTTGATAACTGCAGGGCCCGCAGTTCGATTTATTGGACTGGAATAAAATACTAATCACAGAATATGTCTTATATTTATGGTATGATTTTTCACATTACATTTTGCACACTTTCAGATATATGCCCAGAGTCTCCCACATTTATTGGATCATATTTGACTCTAAACTATACAGGGACACTGACAATATTTCATAGACACGTTAAAATCTTAGACCCACATTCTGGAGACTTCTGGGGACAAGGTGAAAGAAAAAAACCCCTGTTTTAGCTATATAGCTTGCGGATTAGACACCTCTCCAAACAGAAATGTGCATACGGTATAAGATGAAATTTAGCCTACTTAGAGCAGGAAGGGAAAAAAACAGCACATTTTCTGTACGAGAACGATCACATTAATTCAGGTTTGTCAGCTTATCCTTCCAGTGCATTTGATTTCCTGACACATGCCTTAGCAGGGGTCATGCACATCTATTTCGGCGAATTTTGTAATTTTAATTTAAAATGTCAGTTGTTTCTGTCATTTCCCTGGTGCTGGGGGAATTTGATTTCATGTTCCATTCAGTCTGCTGATTAGAGATTAGCACTATCCAGGTCACAAAGGCCCAATATACGCAAGCCCTCTTAATTTAAATTGACATCAAATTAGGTTCTAATTAGGAGCTGACCATACTGCATTAATGAGACAAAGTTGCTTAATGTAATTTCAGAGTGCGGCAACATCCCCCCACGTAAAACGATATGACACCTAAAGACTCCCATCTCCCTTTAACCCTATCTGTGTATGCATTACACGGATTTGTCTGGCCGCCTGTTAAAAATAGCTGCTGTAATTATCTCATCTTTCTTTACTTCTGCCGTGGCAAGGTTTCGATAAACTAAAATGCTGCAAAAGCTGTCACCTGCAATGCATTGACGGTAGTAAAATCATAAAAAAATACTGAAATCTCTACTTAGTTAATAGTTCTTATGACGTTCTCTACAATTCTTAAAGGCACATGAATGTTAAAACAAAACGGGAAAAAAGGCAAAAAAATAAAATACCACTAACTAATATTAGGTTTCTAAGTGCACGTCAAAGCATAAAAACTTAAAGGAGTTGTCTCATTGTAGACATTGGTGGTATATGGATATGACACCCATACAGAATACAGGGGGACCTGAAAGTATCTCCCAGAATAGGCCCCTGAAAAAAAAGAGAAGGGGAGCACCCCGGGGCATGCATGGTGTGCTCTCCATTTATTTCTATGAGAGTTCCAAAAATAGGCGAGAGAGTGTGCCATTTTTGGCAGTTCCATAGAAATGCAGGGTGAACTGTGCAAGCGAGGCCACCGCCCCATACACGTAACGGGCAGTCCCACAGAAATGAATGGAGGGATGAAGCGCATGTGCGGCTGCTCTGCGCTCACTTGGGGGGTCCCATTCTGGAGACCTTTGGGATCCACACCTATATGACATGGGTGGCGTATCCTACTGATATGCCACCAATGGCTAAGATAAGACAACCCCTTTAAAGGTCTATCCAGGATTTTTATACTGATCGCTTATCCTAAGGATAGGCCATCAGTATCTGAGTGGAAAGTGTCTTAAGGCCCGCCACCCCACCGATCAGCTGCTCCAGCATAGCACCAAAAATAGGCAACAGAACTACAGTTGGTCTGTATAGTGGATGGAGCTGGTAACTGCTCCCATTCACTTTAATGGAAGCAGTGCTGCAGTAACCAGCTCCACCCACCACATAGTGGAAGAAGCTGTGAAGTTCCGGTACTGGTAGGTGAGGGAGAGGGGAGTTGGACCACCAACAATCAGATACTGATGGCCTGTTCTGAAGAGACGTCATCAATATAGAAATTCTGGAAAACACCAAAGTATTTTACATTCTCCTTTACTTTCTTGGAGGCTTCCATTTGATCTCTCCTTCTCCTGGATTTTGACTATAAGAAGAGTAGGTTAGGGGAAGGGAAGTCTGTGCTCATACTGCTTTGTGTGTCTGTCTAGTAGGCTGAAACCTCCCTGTACTGTTGTACCAATGTAGCCCAATGGACCCTACTGACACAATAGGATCCACCAGGTTCTGCCAAGGTGTCATTAGGGTGGTCAGAAAAAATAGCACTATTTTTTCCGTCCAATGGGATGAAATCGGTGATGGAACTTCCCGTACGGATGTGAACCAAATTAATACCCTCTTCTGGCACACGTGCAGAGAATGAACTTAACAGATTTTTTAGAAGACTGTTCATCTCAGAAGGTTGCAGAAGCTCCTCTAGAGTGACCAGAAAGTAAGTGCGTGGTTAAGGGTATCTATTATTTCCCATTATTTCTAGTGTGCCTTTAAAGCTCTAAGGAGCATAGAGTAAAAGAAGCCAAGAACATTCAACAATATGTCTTCATCTGGTTGAGCTCGGTCTGTTTGGGCCCTATTGTACAGGTGGCTGTCCGGTTATCCAGGTGGACACCATCAAAAGTCAACTGAAATCATCATCAGTTTCAACTATATGCAGGAACAATTGAGTTTTGATGCCATCAACAAGATGAAGCCAGAGTATCTGTTCTCTGAGCATGCCTAGAACCATTGTACTGACTGGTATTCTGGGAAATGTAGTGCAAGCAGCATACCATGGAACACAAGACCAGTCACACCAGTTCCTTCTTCAGGAAACCGCTCTGTAAACCGCTTATAGGAGATTTACTTTAATTGAGTTTCAATCCATCTAAAGCATTATACGATAGATATTATAGATATTTAAACAAAATAGTCACTCCGATGTACATTAAATTTGGGATGATGTAAAGGGGAATGAAATGGTTCGGTCTCTAATGAAAGGTTTCAAATGTGAATTTATTAAGATCAATAACTCCTGAAATTTAAGGTTATTTATTGCACTGGTTACTTGGCTCCTGGAACGTGTCCTAATCCACCTAAGAGCGAGCTCTTCTCATTTTCTCCTGAAACCAACAAATGCTCTCTCCCAAATGAAGCCAGAAATTGTTGGCTGAAGGCCTTAAGACTGTGCTGAAAATACTTCACTGGGTGCTGATCCATATCTGCTCCAATGTGTCCCATATTGTAAATTAGCTGGTGATGATCTCAATCCAATCAAGCATCTGTGGGATGAGATGAAAGTGAACCATTCATCAGCATACACTGTAGATGCGGAGCCTGGGGAGGCCGAAGCATTCAGCTGACTTCACACTCCTGTGACCACCAAATGTAATGTTATGTAACCGAAACGCGAAAATACTTGTAGGTTCAGAGCTGGACTATGGGGCCTTACGGCTCCACATTCAACTATTACTACTTCTTTTTTAGCTGTAAGAGATGTATAAAATAATAGACAAACCCTTTATTTGGCCTGTACTATAGATATAGATAATCCACAAATTCATATAGCAGTGGGAGGCACTTCATTAAACAGCATGGGCTGAGGGGTGGATCAGAACACATTCACTTTTTGTGGTGTGGACAGAGAGGCCTTCTGGATCAGTCATTTAAATATGAGGTAATGGCAGGTATCAAATGGAGGGGTGATCTGCTAGAAATTTATTAAATTACTACTGCTCCCGTTCATATACTGTATGTACTGATGTATTTAATTTCGGCATTATATCTGTTATGCAGTGGCGGATTGGCCATAGACCTTACAGGGAAATTTCCCGGTAGGCCGATGCCCGGGGGGCCATCTGGGCCCTCCCCATGGCCAGCCAGTGGAAGTTTTTGGGGATGTATTTTGTGATGGACTGTGGTATTTGGCTCTGTTGGGGCTGTATAATGTGCCACAATATGGTATTGGTGGTCTTGTCATCCATCAATTTGGACCTGACTACAAAACGAAGCCACTTTTAGTATTTTTTCCAGGGCCACTTTAAGTTCCCAGTCCGCCCCTGCTGTTATGTTATATTTAGTGAGTATATCACTTTAAGATCAAGGTTGTTGTGGTTAAAGGAAATGCATCATCAGAAAATGACCTATTGTATAAATCATGTTTTTATGTTTAACATTTTTTAAAGAATTTTTGATGGTTATTTTTAATTTTCCATGTCAATATCTATCTTTAAACAAAAACCATAAATTCCTGCAGTTTTCGCACTGGCCTCACTTCTTGGTCTGTACAGATCACTTTACTGTAGTTATATGCTTATCTATAGACAGAGGTGATATTACAAGCAGGATAAGAATGACAGATAAGACAGGATCCTCCCATTCACAATAGGTGATTGTCAAAGCTTATCTATTCTTTCCTTGTACAATCACTTCTGCAAAGGTCACAGAGCATGCCTAGAAAACTCTCCCACAGAAGTCCCCCACAATGGTCAGGAGGAGACCTCACTGAATTCTATGGGAGAGTTTTCTAGACACGCTCTGTGAGGTTATTGTACAAGGAAAGAATAGATAAGCTCTGACAATCACCTATTGTGAATGGAGGATCCTGTCTCATCTATACACAGAGGTGATATCATTACAGGCAGGATTAGAATGACAGATAAGCAGATAACTGAAGTAAGGCTACTTTCACACTAGCGTTTTTAAATTCCGGTATTGAGTTCCGTCATAGGGGCTCAATACCGGAAAAAAACGCTTCCGTTTTGTCCCCATTCATTGTCAATGGGGACAAAACTGAAGCATGCTGTGGTTTGCTCTCCGTACTGGGGATCCGGAACAAGACGGATCCGGAATGACCCCCAATGCAAAGTCAATGGGGACGGATCCGTTTGGTGTGACACAATGGTAAACGGATCTGCCCTCCATGGACTTTCAATGGAGTTCAGGACGGATCCGTTACCACATACATTCAGACAAACAGACAGACATACATACACACACACACATAAACACATACATACTTATATACTCCAGGCAGGCAGGCAGCCACCAGAGGGCGCCGTGGGGAATCGTCATAGCTGCGCGCCTCCTGGGCGTGAAGACGTGCGGCCTGCCTGGAGTATGTAAGTATGTATGTGTTTGTGTGTATGTATGTCTGTATATGGTACTGTGTGACATGTGTGGGGCCGGAACGCGGTTCCGGCTCCACACATGTCCGTGCGGCAGTCCGGATCCGGCGGCACCCTTCACCTGCTGGATCCGGACTGCCTCTAGTGTGAAAGTAGCCTAAAGCGATCTGTACAGACCAAGAAGTGGTCCCTATTATTAGGCTTAGTGGCAAGTGCAAAAACTGCAGGATTTTATTTTATTTTGTTTAAACAGATATGCACATGGAAAATTAAAAAGAACATCAAAATTCTAAAAAAATATGTTAAACATAAAAATTTAAAAAATTTAAACACTTAATTTTCTGATGACACGTTCCCTTTAAATGTATGTATTTAAATGAAATGGTTTACCTCACTGCGCCAGAATAAAGCTTTTTTTCTATTTCTGGTCCCGCACGTCCCAGTCATTAATCTCCCACTGCTGTCAGGACGTTTCAGGACGCATGTTGCGTTGCTGAAGTCCAACCTACAATTTCCATCATGTCTTGTAAAATCCCCAACAACCCCCCCCCAATCTTCCAAACACATCACTGTGTGCACTCTGGACACAGCACTGCTATGAAATCTCTAGTACGCATGCACCAGACAGTGGATGCGGCAAAGAAAACAGAAAGTGAAGATCACAGAGCCATGGACACACTGGACACATGGCATATCATATGATTCTACAGGGATTTAGGTCATATGGACTTGAAGGCATGCACAAAGAGGCACACGGGGGAGGGGGGGCGGCTTACAGATAGCGCTGCAGGAATGTGTCGTATGGAATATGGCAGAATTCAAAAGCAGGACACATTAGTAAAGTCTGATGAAGATATGGGTGTAACTATGTTTGTAACAAAATGGACCTCTAACAAAATGGACCAGCTACTTAATATGTCAGAGAGGGATTAACCATGTAAAAAATGATCTCTGCACAAATTGAGAGCAGGCAGTGACACAGAAAATAAAACTGCGCAAAATATATTTCTGTAATTGTTATTTCACTCCAAAGGCTTCTCTGGCAAGCTCCACACAGGAAACATATGAGAGAACATTGCTTTCAGTAAAATCTTACTCACTCCACAAATAATGAGAATGCAAATTAGAGTAATTAATGAGAAAATTAACCATCCTAAATGTATTATATTGCCAATATTTGTGCATCCGGTCCTGCGCTCCATCGCTGCTATCCCAATTGTTCTGTCTCTGTATTTTGCTATGGAAAGGTTACAGCAAAACTATATAGTTTTACATCGCTCTTCCCTTGAACTATTTCAGTGCAAGTCAAGTCATATTTTTTGCTGTTGTGCAAAATGTAATATTGTGTCTGCACAAGAAAATATCTTTAAAAAAGTGGTGCAAAAGTGTTGCATTTAGGGTTTGTACACTTTTTTCTGACAGGCTTTACAAGCGGGCGGAGCTTAGAGGGAAGGGGTGGGGCCTAAGATGTGTAATTCTGGGTCACAATTGTTCCATAATTCTGGCGTAAAAATGAAAGTAAGCCAACCAACAGTTGGTATAAAATCAGATTTATCTTTCAGCCTGGTACACGTCCTGTCTAAGTTTACAGCATCTATAGAATTGTTAAATTTGGGCGCTCCCCCAATGTTTATTATCCTTAAAGTTGCACTCAAAATTGTTCCCTGTAGGTCACTTTCACGCTTGTCTCTTCTGTTCCCAATCCTAAGGAATCCTTCTTTTACCCCAGGGATGAGTAATCTGGTTTTCTTTTGTTGATATCAAGCAGGCCACTCCCAAGCCTCATTATTTTTTGTAAATCTAAATCTACAGAGGAGCGCACAGTACCCTTCCCCATTCAAATCCCCCCAGCCAGGGCGGCAAACATTTTGCTAAATAAGCACTTACAAAGCATATTATCCATTCCTATGAGCAGTAGCCGGGACACAAGTCCCACAGAACCCCTTCAAGAGAAGTCCACGCAGTCTGTGAAGTGGTATTATGCTATTATTTTCATTTACTTTACCACTGATTTTAATTTTACTCTTGTCAAAGCTTGATGGCAGCCGCCTTTATATACAAGCTCTAGTTTTCTCTTCTATAAAAGGTATGTCCACAAGGGATGAGTTACGGTAGAATTTTTGTACGATCCATAAAGGGGTTGTCCGGGTTCAGAGCTGAACCTGGACATACCTTTAAATTCACCCAGGCAGCCCGCCTGAACAGTGCATCAGAGCATCCTATGCTCCAATGCCCTCCTTTGCCCTGCGCTAATTAGCGCAGGGCAAAGGCATTTAGCCCAGTTCCGGTGACGCACCGGGCTCTGCCTGGCGGAGGCTTCCGCCCGGCAGTGAGCCCAGTGACGTCACTGGCGCTGATGGGCGGGCTTTAGTGCTGCCCTAGCCAGTAAAACGGCTAGGGCAGCGCTAAAGCCGGCCCATTACAGCCGGTGACGTCACCGAAGCCTCCGCACGGCAGTGTGTTATGTAGATAAAAGAGCCCTTGACCTGCGCGATCCAGCGCAGGGCAAGGGAGGGCATCGGAGCATGAGATGCTCCGATGCCCTGTTCAGGTGGGCTGCCTGGGTGTACATAAGGGTAGCTCTGAACCCGGACAACCCCTTTAAACAAGGGATCTAACAATGTTGTCTACAATGCTCCACATCTTAAATTTAGTCTAGGGGCAAAAGTATAATAAGACATGACTCGTGGTGTTTGAGTCTTCCTCTTCCACCCCTAAACGTCCTGGATGTCACCCTCACAACCTAAAAATACAAATGAGTAATGGGAGTGTGACTTGTGGACGTATTTATTCTCATACTACGCATCTGGACGCAGTTAGGATACTCTAGGATACTATGGGAAACCCTAAGCAAAGGAATTCCTTTGTCTAGATACATGATGTCCCCTCTGTAGCCATCTAGCTTTTATACCAAATATTGCAAACTATGTATGTCCAAGATTTAATCATGCTTAATTAAAGCGGTTATCCAAGACTATTAAATTCCCCCCATATGCTGGGGCCCTCACAATGAATATATTTACCTGGCTTCCCGCGCTGCTCCTGGTCCTTGCAGCGCCACTGCTGCTTCTCCCTGTCACCCGCAATACTAGGGAGGCTCCCACAATACTAGGAGCCTTCCTAGTATTGCGGGTGACACTAGGAAGGCTCGTCCCCATCACCGCCTGCCATTGGCTGCTCCCCCCCGACACTGGATGTTGTCATCAGCGCACGGAGAGAAGCTGCAGCAGCAGTGCGGGGATCAGGAGCGGTGCGGAGAGTCAGGTAAGTATATTCATTGTGAGGGGCCTGGGCATACGGGGGGAATTTAATAGTCTTGGATAACCCCTTTTATCCTACTATATCAGGGTCTTTTGCAGATTTTCTACACAGTGCCAGAAAAGGACGGGGGGGGGGGGGGGGATTTTAAGTAATCTCATCTGCATGTTGCTAAAAAAAAAAAAATATTTTAAATAAGTATCACCAACTGATACTGTGGATTTCCACCATGGATATCACCTGTTGCAATGCATGAAATCCCCAAAAATGTGCAGAAAAATTTGCAATAAATCCTCAGTTGAATTCTCACTGGGGAAAATGCACTTCACGTGGCTGTAACCCTAAATGCCATAGATTTCACTCCGCAGCCGAAATTAAGATGCTGAAGATTTTAAATCCGCCCCACAGGTCAAGTTTATTTATTACATTGGATTACATTACAGAAATGTTCAGCAGTGTGCGAATTAGATGATTTTTCTAAAATGTCATCCACTTTGCTGCCACCTTTAAACACTGCTGAACTCCGCATTCAATTCTGCCATTTGTGTCCGTAACCTTAGGGAGGGATACGTATTTTCTTTCTTTGGGATCATCTTGTGAACCCTTGGCGTACATTCGGAGATCACTTTGGGTTAGGCAGAGGTTAAATGACTCCCAGCTAAATTAGTCATTAAAGAAGGCATCGATGGCAGACCACTGGACCGCGTCTTAATGGGCTGCTATATGGCATTAGGATTTTAATAACTCACAGGTATGACAGGTACCACAGAGCATTGGGGAGAACAGGCAGTGCCAAGAGTATAGGCTAGAGACTCTTTAAGCTGTAGGTCTCATGGGGAGTTTGGTGCGATGCTACTATCCTCCAGAAAATTAAAAAAAAAAAGATTCAGACTCTGCCAAACCCCAGCAAAACTCATTTATCTTGTCGTAGGGAGCAGCCGAGCATGTACTTCCAGCTGACAGCGTGGCACTTTCTCACCACACACCACTGCCCGAACTGGAACATTCTGCTCCCTCCGTGGGTCTCAATCAACGGAAATACTGTGATGCTAGCACTCCTCATTAGGACTAACAGCTGTCTCCCCAGTCACACAGAGACCGCAAACTGTTTTGCATAACAATCTGCTGAAATTTCACACACACAGGGAAAAAAATATGATGTGAGGGATGCTGGACCATGAAATGCTGATGCAGTATGATCTAAGTTGGCATCATGTCCTAAAAATTAACCGTGGGCTTTCCGAAAGCCTCGAAGAAGACGCTGTCAGGATCAAACGAGATATCTGACTGGATAAGTACATGGACAGAAGCTTCGAAGATATTCAAAAACTGTCATGTACAACGCAAGCAGCGCCAGAGGGGAGCAACATCATGTTACCTCCTGTTACTAATACTCTCGGCTAGGTACTGCTCCAAGACTTGGAGCTCGTGTGGACTTCTATTACATGTCACTTCTCATCTACAGTTTTGTTCATAACTACCCAAATCCCTTTATCTTCATATCGTCATCGAGATCATAGAGATCAGAAAAAGTTATAATACAACTAATGGCAAGTAAACCAAAAATTGTAGAGAATTTTAAGCATGTGAGGCAATAAACACAAGATATTTTCACTATTTCTTTGCAATTTATCCTCATCTATATTACTTCCGGTAGGTCTTACATCCGGGCTAGATTCCAAAGTGCTTTGGAAAAATTTATCAAGCCCTGGACTCCAAAATTCTTGTTCTCCAAAATGTCTAAAATAGAGTTTTGCAACTTTTTGGGGCTTATTTAAGCAACAATTTAGGGACATTTTATATTTTTACATTGTTCCCTCCAGTATGGTTAGCCTGTCGAGCAACATCATAAGACAAAAGTGCTAGACTTAAAGATGCACCAGATTTATCCAACATTGGGCAACATTTGATAAGTGTGGCGCAAATTATGGCAGACTAACTATGAAAATTCTCCTTCTGATACATTTCCTGCCCCCTTTATCTTTTTGGAACAACATTCCATAAAAAAAAGTTAAATAAAAAATATATAAACAGTCAGACCCCATATCTGCTGGAATGGGAGCTGGGCTGTAGTAACCAGACACGACAACTACATGTTGAATGGAGCTGGCTTCTGGCTCAGTTCTTAGGGGTAGCTCTGGCACCTTTGGCTGTAGGTAGCAGCTGATCGGTGAGGGTGCAGGGTGTCAGACCCACACCGATCTGATACTCCTGACTTAGGCCCCATTTAGACAACAGTGTACCGTATAAGGCCGTGAAAGCCCGGCCTGTGCTGCCCCAGAGGACGGGAGCGCACGGCGTCATTGGTTGCTCTGACGCCGTGCGCTTCCTGAGGCCGCCGCCGTACACTGAAACACGGTCGTCTGAATAGGGCCTTAGGCTGACAATAGGTCATCAATGTCATTAGACTGGAAAGCCCCTTTAAGTGCTTGGACACACTGTACAAAGATGAGATTACTTGGATAACATTCCAAGCTTGACCACAAGAGCTTTCATCAGGGTACTCAGAACATTGCACAAATTTCAATTAGGATTCTCTACAGTACAGTCGTCAACCATGGGAAATGAAACAGGATATGGGGGGGTTTTACCGCAATATTGGGTACAATTTTGGGCGTCTGTGCACAAGGCAGACATAGAGCTGGAGAGGGTTCAGAGAAGGGCAACTAAAGTAATACCTAGATCAAAATTAGGGTTATTCAGTTTAGAAAAAAGACGACTGAGCGGAGATTTAATAACTATGTATAAATATATCAGGGGTCAGTACAGAGATCTCTCCCCTCAGGATGTGACGAGGGGACATCCTCTGCGTCTGGAGGAAAGAGGTTTGTACACAAACATAGAAGAGGATTCTTTACAGTAAGGGCTCATGCACACGTCTAAGTAGCGGCCGTCACATGGCCATTTTTAGCACCAATGAAAGCCTATGGCGCTATTCACATGGCCGTTTTTCTTTTTTAACGGCCAGTGAATAGCGTCCGTCCAGAAATAGGACATGTCCTATTTCTGGGCCGTTTCAACGGGCTGACTGCCCCATTGAAATGAATGGGGCCATTTTTAACAGCCGATTGACAGGAGTGCTCCCGTCTAACGGCCGTTAAAAACGGGTACACTATGGCCACTCACCCTATCCACTTGCTCGCACTGTGCAGTCTCTGGTTTCTTCATTGAGCAGGCCCTGCCGATGGACCTGCGTTATGCGCGGTGACGTCACCACGTTGGCGCGCGCAGTGACGTCATTGCGCACATCGCAGGTCCTTCAGCAGGTCCTGTTCAGTGAAGAGAGAAGAGGCTGCTGCAGCGCGAGCAATTGGATAAGGTGAAGTTTTTTTTTTTTTTTTAATCTTAAAAAAGCAGCTGTGGGGGCATTTATTTAAAACATGGGGGAAATTATTTAAGATGGGGGCCTACATGGGGGACATTATTAAAGTTGGAAACAATTAAAAAAATTCCTACACTATGGGGGACATTATTTTACCAGGGGGCCTACATGGGGGACATTATTTTAGCTGGGGCACTATAAAAAATTATTTACACCGTGGGGGACATTATTTTACCAGGGGGCCTACATGGGGGACATTATTTTACCAGGGGGCCTCCATGGGGACATTATTTTAGCTGTGGCACTATAAAAAATTATTTACACCGTGGGGGACATTATTTTAGTTAGGGGCACTATGGAGGACATTATGGGCATCATGGGCGTCATGATTATAGTTGGGGGCAAGAAATAACTGCCAATCCAATTCATCAATTTTTCATGTCCGTTTTTAACGGACATGAAAAACTGGTGCAAAATGGACATTAAAAATGGACACACGACCAGAAAATGGATGCACACACTGATGCAAAATGGCCATGAAAAACTGACAGTGTGTCCGTTTTTAACGGACGTTTTTTTCACTGTCGTGTGCATGTAGCCTAAGAGCAGTGAGACTATGGAACTCTCTGCCTGAGGAGGTGGTGATGGTGAATTCACTAAAAGAGTTCAAGAGGGGCTTGGATGCATGTTATGTGTATAATGATATTACATATTATAATCACTATGGACTATCAATGGAGAAGGAAGAATTTTTTCCCCTAAGATGAGAATAATATGACATTTGCAAAAAAAAAATCTAACTTTTTGCAAGTCACTTTTTGTTCTAATAACTTTGGAACGCTTTTACTTATCCAAGCCATTCTGAGATAGTTTATGGTACTTTATTGTAAAGGTAAAATTGAGTCAATATGTTTTAACTTTATTTATAAAAAAAATCCAAAATTTACAGAAAATTTTGAAAAACTCACTATACTAAATTTAAATTTCTCTACTTTTAAGATAGATAGTGCTAAAATAAATTAACATTCACCATATGTCTACTTTATGTTTGCATCATTTTGTAAATTACATTTTACCTTTTTAGGACGTTAAAAGGCTTATAATTTTAGAAGCAATTTTTCAAATTTTTAAGAAAGTTTCCAAAATCTTTTCTTTTTTTAAAGGACCAATTCAGTTTTGAAGTCATTGTGGGGAAAGAGTGCCATATGGTTTTTGACGGGCAGATTTTGGTGGATTGGTTTACAGGCCCCATGTTGCTATTGATCGGCTTCTGGACAGCAGTACAGTCATTTTCTGACAACCATACATTTTATTTTTCTCTCTCAGATTAGAGTATCATTGGTTCTATTTCGAGGTACATATGACATAAAATAAAGAAAAGGCAGCAACTCTCCATGCAGCGGTTTTCCTTGGTCTGATTCAAACCTAGCACCCCAACACTGCAAGGCATCAGTGATAACCACTGAACCAACGTGCTGTCCAATAATAGGCTCTGGTCACACAGTCATTGCTTTCCATTTATAGTTAAGCCATGACATCTATGGCAGATCTATGTTTAAATGGATCCCCATTCATTCTGACAGATCCCAGTAACTAATAGGGTCAATTAGGTTTGCAGTATTTTGGTGGTGTGGTTATAGAGGGATCCAGATATCAAAATTATTGTTAGGAGTAGGCAACCCCTGTCTTTACATTCCAGGATTGGGTCATAACCTCGTCCATGTTCTCTTTCCAAGGCCAGGTCAGGTACTTGTAGCCATAAAATCAGTAAGATGGAACTTTAAAGAGACCAGAGCCCCCTACCATAAAACGTGAAGATGTCATTTACCAGCTTTATACAGACCAGAACCGTTAGAGGGGCCAGGAAACGGCTAGTGTCCTTTCCAGCCGAGGTCACACATGAAACCCCTATCTTGCAATGTACAAAGAAATATGTGGCCTAATCCATATTTGGTCCACGTGCTTCCTCCTGAGAACTCAGGCCATGGATATGCTTCCGTGGTATTAATACTAAACCAATATCAGCTCAGTAACAGGGAACAATTAGATAACTCCATCCATCCTGCCATTACCTCCGCCATGTTTGGTACGCACGTGTGCAGGAAATTTGGACGGAGTGAATGAAGGTAATATGAAATTTCTAGGGTGAATACCCGAAAAGATATTTTAATAGAAAGATTTTAAGGCAGACTTGGTTTCCAGCAAGTGGTCGGAAAAACGGTCATAAAGGGTCATTACCATACTCCCTGGCCACCTCTAACATCACATGTGGGGGGTGGGGTGATGGGGGGGGGGAGATACTGACCCTTTTTAACATATGCATGGAGAAAAGCAAACTGTCATTTCTTTGGAGATCACTAGTTCGATGGACTGACCGATATTTCTGCTTCCCCAGGCAACCGGACTTAACCGTCGCGTAACGTATTAAGTTCTGTTTCTATCCCTTTTATTTTCCAAACTGTTATTTTGCACTGTATGTATATGTCTGTATTTGTTATTTTATGCTATATTTTCTCTGATAACTCCATTGTTTGTACTCGCTGACCTTTTTTGATATTAAAACTTTTAACGATTCCATGACCCTAGAAGATGCGTTATTTCTATTGATTTGTTAACCCTGTGAATGCTAGCAGTTGTAGGTGTTATTTAATGCAAGGTGTCTCATCAGTCTGATATGACGAGTGGTGGCAGCTCAGACTGATTAGTTTCAGGAAGGAGTGCTGACAGAGGAAGGTTCAGCGTGACCCTGCAGGCTCCCATCCTGAATCTAAGTCCCTGATAGGTGGCAAGGACTGTGTTGCAGACAGTGCTGTGCTTGCCATCAAAGATATGGGAACCTCGGGTGGAAGCACAAAAGTGAACATAGACATACTAAATAAAGTAGTAAATTTACAATAAAGTAGGAAACCTATATAAAGTCTGCATCCATCCCGGGTTTCTACCAAAATCACTATTTGACCAAATCCACCAAAGAGTTAAACTGTAACTTTATCTGCTCTCTGTCAGGAAATAAAGCTTAAGAAGTTATCCCAATGAAGAACAAGATTAAGATTCTGTATAAATTCCCATCAGCGAAATGAATTGAGATTCCGTACCTAACGATTCACCGCCTGCCCATTTCCAATGGCACTTAAGGTAGATGTCATGAAAGGCACCTTATAAATGATGGGCACGAATACCTGTTCGAAGCGTAGAAGTGATCAGGGATATGTGGATTTTGCTCATCTATGGCAAGCAATTCTATCTCCGACAGCCACACAGATTTCAAAATGTCTCATAAAATAAATGAGTTGTGACAAAAATTCTAATGGAAAAATGAATGTTTTGCATTTAAGTGCTGGCAAGTAAAAAGCAGATGGCAAAAAAGGGGGGAAGGCGTCAAATTAAGTTAAATCAAGTTAGAAAAGTAGACGAATATAAAAAAGACTGTGTGAAAATGAATAATTAAAGGGGAAATCCAATAAAGATGGAGCCTCCTATTGTAATCACTTCTTACAGTCCCTCAGAATGGCTGCCTTAAAAGAGGACCTGGCAGCTTTCCTGATAAATGAAATAATTCTGAAGCTTTTTTTTTTTTTTTTTTTTTTTTTTTTAAGAGCTCTGCTTTGCGCCATTCCTCTATTACTTTCTTGGAAATGCACCAATAAACTGACTCCTAGGCATTACTATTCCCCTTGTCAATTGGGTGTGCCCCACTCTATCTGACGCTGTTGATTCAGTGCTGACAGTGTAAGACAGTGTAGGGACCCCATTCTAATTAAAAGGCGGATGGTAAGAGCCAAGAGTCAGTTTATTCATAAGTTCCCAGGCAGAATAACAGAGGAATGACACAATGCATAGTGTAAAGGAAAGATGCTGCAAAAGTTTATGAGGAATGCCAATATTTACAAAGCCAGATCTGGCAAGAGAACATAGACGTCCTCTTTAAAGAATGCTTCCACCAAAAAGTAAAACTGGTCACATATCAGTAAATCAGAAATCACCGTTAGGGCTCCCACACTCTTGAATTTGGTCTGCCATTTTTTTTTTTTTGCCGTAAAAAAAAAAAAAAACAAAACAAAAAAAACACAACCGTGAAAACACTTTTCTTTGTACGTCAAGAGTTTTAATGAGGTTTATTATTTTGCCCTTTTCTGTTCAGAAATGTTTGAATAGTCTTTTTAGTTCAAGCTTTCCCATCCTATAAAAAATGGAAAATACCACCATTGCTTCAACATTCTGAGCTAAAAAATATAAAAAATGACACAAAAAAACATTAAAAATGCAATGCACTAGCAAACTTGTGTGTGTTCTGTATTTCAAAATTCACACAGATTTTCAGCTAACAACTGGAGCGGTTCTCTTTCCCACAAAAAAAAAACAAAAAAAACATCAGGCAAAAAAAAAATATGTTTCAAGAAATGCAACAGTGTGAATTGTGCTGTACGCGAGAAAAAGAAGCGTATGCCTATACACTTATTGACAAGGGGAATGGTAACATCCAGTTGTCAATGTGTCCATACATTTCATAAATGCAGAATTTGTACTTTATGAGGTATACAGGAAGCATTAAAACAGATGTCAGCAAAGCCTGGGCACAAAAAAAGTATTAAAAAAAAAAAAAAAAAATGTCACTGGCTTAAAATGTGAAGAAATCTGGTTTAGGCCCCTTTCACACGACCGTATGCCCTCTGAGACATACGGTCCGTGAGTGGGCCATATGCCCCGGAGCGCACAGCATCATTGATTACAATGATGCTGTGCACGCCGGGCCGCCCATGGCGCTATTGTCCCACATTCATAAAATCATATGAGTACGGGACAAAAGTCCCGCGGGCGGCCAGACCTGAACAGCATCATTGTAATCGAAAAAGAAGCGTATGCCTACACACTGTCGAAATGATGCTTTTTCGATAATCAATTATGCTGTGCGCTCCCGTGTGCACGATCGATGCCGCTCTGGCACATACGGCCCGCTCACAGACCGTATGTCTAGGAGGGCATACGGTCATGTGAAAGGGGCCTTTATTCCAGACACAGTTCCCCTCTTATCCAAGGGCGGTGTCCGGTATTGCAGCTGATGGACTACAGTGGCGCGACCTTTTGTTTTATCTCACACAACAGTTCATTAAAGGGGTTGTGGCAAGTTTTGAAGTTAGGGGATGATTTGTAAACTTGGCACAGCTGTCGGCAAATGGCAGGAATATCTGCTTTTCAGTATAGTCTTTGGCCTGGAAAATTTCACACAAAAAGTAAGAACATAAAAAATGATGCCTGCCTGACAGCCTCTGAAGGAAAACAAAAGGATCTCACTACGCCAGCTGTGCCCATCTTGGCTGGCATCCCATCCTGTATTTGGCGCACATCTTTTTCTGTTATGTCACTGGATTTCTATCACATCCATTACAATCTACGCTACAATCCCTTCACCTTTTCATACTTGTGTCCACCATTGCAGAATCCTTAAATAATTTAATGTATTTGTGGCAAAACTTCCTTCAAAAGGAAAATCCCACATGTGCATATTTACTACTTTCCACATATCACTTCAATGAAGCGTTGATCATCTCTGCAGATGCTTTACTTATCTCTTTCGGTTAAAAGGGTTTTTTCAAGTTATGTAAAAAATAAAATCAAGCACTGTAAATCGGATGGTCAGCAATATATACATAAGCTAAGCAAGTTTTAGGCTAAAAATATTTCCTCATTTCCCTATTTCTCTTCTGGCCCTTTGTTTACATGCAGTTGCAGAGCTGTGGGGTGTGTAACAACAATCTCTGAGGTTTTCCTCAGGAATATTTGTGTGTCAACAAAGCCCAAAGAGAGGGAATCAAAGTGCTGCCTGCTGGGATACTCATGTTTTGTGTGTGGGACTACAAGTCTCACCTGTACACAGGGGCGGACTGGGAACTTAAAGGGGTTCTCCGGGAATTAAGAAAATGAAAATACTTAAATATTACTTCATTATAAATATATTTCCAAATACCTTTCATTAGCTATAATGGCTCTTTTTGTCTGGGGAGCAATCATTAGAAGAAACAAAATGGCCGCTGTCCTATTAGTACACACTGAACCTGTCCTAATCACACAGTAGGACAAGTTACTTCACAACACTGAGCTATAGAGCTGCCTCATCCCCCTCTCTGCTCTACTTGTCAGGGATTATGATCCTGAATGCAGATAAGATCTTCAGCTGAATCTCTGTAGGAGAGTCCATGAGAAGATGTGTCTAATGAGCAGCTTATGCAGTCTCCATTACCACAGTCTGTCCTCTCTGTACTTCATGTCTCCTGATGAACTCCATTCCCACAAAGATTCAGCTAAATATCATATTAAACTGTATTCCAGATCATAATCCCTGACAAGCAGAGAGGAGGATGAGGCAGCTCTTTCTCTGTGTTGTGAAGCAACTTGTCCTCCTGTGTGATTAGGACAGGTATTATGTGTACTAACAGGACTGCGGCCATTTTGTTTCTCCTAATCATTGCTCCCTAGACAGAACAGGCCGTTATAACTAATGAAAGGTATTTAGGAATAAATTTAGAATAAAATAATATTTGCTTATTTTCATTTTCTTAATTCCCGGAGAACCCCCTTAAAGTGGCACTGGAAAAAAAAAAGTGGCCCCATTTTGTAGTTGGATCCAAAGTGATGGAAAGCAGGGCCAACAATATCCTATTGTGGCACATTACACCACCCCAACAGAGCCAAATACCACAGTTCATCAAAAACTTCTGCCGCCAGCAGCACAAAATACATCCCCAAAAACTTCCACTGGCGGTCCATGAGAAGGGCTCAGGCGATTTATGGCTAATCTGCCCCTGGCTGTACAGTACAATGAAATTGCTG
This sequence comes from Rhinella marina, assembly GCA_900303285.1. NCBI lineage: Eukaryota > Metazoa > Chordata > Amphibia > Anura > Bufonidae > Rhinella > Rhinella marina. Next base: position 101,641 of record ONZH01000474.1, read on the forward strand.
ATGAACACAGGATCTTCCACCTATATGTTCTTGTGCAATGCTCTGCAGACAGCAGAAGATTACAGAGGAGAGGACTCTCCAGTCTTTGTCAGCTCTGTGTTTGCAGGGTGAGGAGTGAGGGGAGATCCCGTGCACAGCATTTGTCTCCTTACTGCATGGAGAAGAGGAAACCCTGCAGCTGCTCAGTACCTGAGGCACAGCCTCCAATCCTGAGTCTGTGCTGCTGATGGTAGAAGGGGTTAAACGTTGCTGAAGAATCCAGTGGGAGGGGCGACAAAGGGCAGACAGCTCAGTCAGCAGATTGGGCAGTGCAAGGGGGCACGGCTCGTCACTCCAACCAGTACAGCAGCCTTCACGTTGACGTTCCGTGCACAGAGGCAGTCCTGCTCCCTCAGGCTTGCACACGGAACGTCATCAGAGCACAGAAAGAAGCCGACATCACAGGTCATGTGACAACAGCTAACTAGGAGAACGGAGTCAGTGTGGATGAAGTGAGTGATTGAAAACCCCTTACATTTGCTTAGGTAGAAACATACAATGAACCAAAAGAATAACCTGGACAACCCCTTTAACAATGACACACTATTCCGATCACAGTCAAAAAGTTAAAGAGGCTCTGTCACCAGGTTTTAACCTATGTATTTTAATACATAGGTTAAAACCCCTTAAATTGCACTTTTTTAACATACCTGTATTGCAGAGTATAGCGCAGAACTTTAAACATTATGCTAATGAGCCTTCGGCGCACCGGGGGGCGGGCTCTTTCCTCCTGAGCACTGCTTCTTCACCGCCCCCCCGGGCCCAAGGCTCTCCTCCTTGTCTTTGGTAACACCCCTTCTACAACAAGATTGACAGCGCTAGACCGTTTGGCCTAGCGCTGAAATCCCACGCCTGCGCAGTGCAATCGCGCCGGAGCGTGCGCTTCCATCCTTGTGCGCACGCGCCGTCACTTCCGGGAAGGACAAGGAGGAGAGCCTCGGGCCCGGGGGGGGGGGGGGGCCGTGAAGAAGCGGTGCTCAGGAGGAAAGAGCCCGCCACCCGGTGCTCCGAAGGCTCATTAGCATAATGTTTAAAGTTCTGCGCTATACTCTGCAATACAGGTATGTTAAAAAAGTGCAATTTAAGGGGTTTTAACCTATGTATTAAAATACATAGGTTAAAACCTGGTGACAGAGCCTCTTTAAGGAGGAGCAGCCAGCACAAAATTCAATGCAATCTGCAGGCACCATGTTATAGAGCAGCAGGAGCTGAACAGATTGATATATATATATTTGTGGGAAAATATTCAGTAAAACTTGTATTTTACACATTCATATCTTTGCTATTTACACTTCCTGTGAACAGCTATCGGTACAGGGAGGAGGTACTGAAAGTGACTGATAACACTGCATGCATAGGTGTGCAAAGACCGGGAACTATCAGTCCCTGATAACATCTGCTCCCTGTACCAATAGGTATTCACAGGGCTGCAGACTACAAGTTTTACTTGAATCTTTTCCCAAAAACCTATATATCTGCTCAGCTCCTCCTGCTCCATAACATGCTGCCTGCAGATTACATTGCACTTTATGGTGACAGGTCTTCTTTAAAGAAAAACTAAACATAGAAAACACAGAAAAAAAATGTGACACTAACCCAGCATTTCCTCTATTAATCTATTTGTTTCATCCATTCATCCTAACACCACAATTAAAGAGGTTGTCTCAACAAGACAACGTATCCCCTATCCACAGAATAGGGGTTAAAGGGGTTATCCAGGAATTTTTAATGATGCCCCCTTTTTTTTGATCAGATGCATCAGAGAGCTGCACCGCTCACCGGAGCTCTGGTGAGTACAGCTGGCTCCCAGCAGCTTTCCAAGCACAGCGCCGTACATTGTATATTAGTTTTGCTTGCTATTGCAGCTCAACCCCATTCACTTGAGTGCAGCCGCTATACAATGTAAGGCACTGTGTTTGGTAAGCTGTGAGAAGGCCGCTGCACTCACAGGAACGCCAGTGCCTTCTCAAACAGCTGATCGATGGGGGTCCTCTGGATAGGTCATCATCAGTTATAAAATCTTGTAAAACCCTTTTAATCCCTTAGTGACCTGCCCGTTTTGTACCTTAAAGGGCTTCTCCAGAAATTAAGAAAATGAAAATACTTAAATATTACTTCATTATAAATATATTCCCAAATACTTTTCATTAGTTATAACGGATCATTTTGTCTGGGGAGCAATTGTTAGGAGAAATAAAATGGCTGCAGTCCTATTAGCGCACACAAAACCTGTCCTAATCACACATGAGGACAAGTTACTTCACAACACTGAGGTAAAGAGCTGCCTCATCCTCCTCTCTGTTCTGCATGTCAGGGATTATAATCCTGAATACAATGATAAGATCTTCTGCTGAATCTCTGTAGGAATGAAGTTCATGAGGAAACATGAAGTACAGAAAGGGGGTGGGGGAGGATAATGAGCAGCAGCTCTTGTATTAAGGCTCCGTTACCACAGCCCCACATTACCACAGCTTTTTCTGCCCATTCTCTCTGTGCTCCATGTCTCCTCATGAACTCCATTCCTACGGAGATACAGCTAAAAATCACATTAAACTGTATTCAGGATCATAATCCCTAACGAGCAGAATCAGGATGAGGCAGCTCTTTAGCTCAGTGCTGTGAATAACTTGTCCTCCTGAGTGATTAGGACAGGTTTTCTGTGTACTAATAGGACGGTGGCCATTTTATTTCTCCTGATTGCTCCCTAGACAAAACGAACCATTATAACTAATAAAAGGTATTTGGGAATATATTTATAATAAAGTAATATTTAAAGATTTTCATTTTCTTAATTCCTGGAGAACCCCTGTAGCAACCAAACATTTTTTCTTTCTTTTCGTTAGATTCCAAGAGCTACAACTTTTTAAAAAATTTCTGTTTATTCAAGACAATGAGGTCAGCACTCTGGGTAAAAGTTTATTTAATTAATGTACCAGTGGTAAATAAAATAAAAATATAACACCATTAAACATACATAAAAGTAATCAAACAAAGTATCTCCCAATACACGACCTGTCATTTAAGAAGATTCATGACCTGGCTATGAAACGTCCACAATGTAATCTCCGTTGGCAATATGCTGCTAAAGTATATAGATGGCGTGATTTGTATGGCTAATAGCGATCCTCTGGAGTAGATAGTTGTATGTGATAGTATAGCTCCCAGATATCGATCCGGAAAATAACAGTCTAGGTAGTTCACTATTGAACTTTAGAAAGCAGTGGTTATGGCTTACAGATCATGGTTGTCTTATATTTTGGCTCTTTGGTACTAAAAGCCTGGTAAGTGCACTCAGAATTTTTTAAGTGCCCTGGTTGATTCGCAGTTAGCCGCTATTTTGCTATAATTTTCTGTCGATGTCGCCATATTGCTTGTTTTCTGCAGGACAAGTTGTAGTTTTTAAAAAGGGTTTTCCAAATGTTTTCTTACTAATGATCTATCCTCTGGACGTTACTATACCAATTAACCCCTTCTGCAACTTCGTGAGCAGACTGATTTTTGAAAATCTGACGTGTCACTTTATGTGGCAATAACTTTTGAATGCTTTAACTTATCCAAGCCATTCTGAGACTATTATCTTGTGACACATTGTACTTCATGCGAGTGGTAAATTTGAGTTGACATAAACCACCTTTATTTATAAAAAACATCCTAAATTTACAGAACATTTTTAAAAACTGGTAATTCTCAAAATTTTAATTTCTCTGTTTTTAAGGCAGTGATACCTCACAAAATAGTTACTAAATTTCACTTTTTTGTCAGATTTTCCACTTTAATCCATTTTTTCCTGTAACGCAGCAAGGGTTAACAACCAAACTAAACTCTATATCTATTACCCTGATTCTGCAGTTTACAGAAACATCCTATATGTAGTCGTATACTGCTGTATGGGCACACAGCAGGGCTCAGAAGGAAAGGAGCGCCGTATGGTTTTTGGAGGGCAGATTTTGCTGGACTGGTTTTTAGACACCATTTGAAGCTCCCCTGATACAGTAGAAACTACCAAAAAGTGACCCCATTTTGGAAACCACTGGATAAGGTGACAGTTTTATTGGTATTATTTTGGGATACATACGATTTTTTATCTAGATCATGCTATATTTTTATAGAGCAGGTAGTTACGGATGCAGCGATACCGAATACGTCTATATTTTTAACCTATTTTAGTATTACACAATAAAAGCATTTTTGAGAAAACTAAATCAAGTTTTTATGTCTCCATTTTCTAAAAGCCATATTTTTATTTTGTTGTGGGATGAGGTGACGGTTTGGCAGTATTTTGGGGTACATACGACTTTTTTGATCACTTTTTATACCATTTTTTGGGAAGTTAGGTGGGCAAAATTGCAATTCCATCATAGTTTTTCTTTCTCCAAAATTCACTAGTACTAGGACAAGAAATAAACAATGCGGATACCTTTTGGAACATATATTTCCCTCTTTGGTTTGTGATATGTGACAGAAATGGAGCTAGTCGAAAGTCATATCGAAAGTTCAGTGTCATGATAGTGTTGCTAGAATTTTTTTTTTTTTTTTTACTTTCTGTCCCTTTAAGCTTTCTGTACTTTTTTGTAAAGACAAATGTATATAAAATATATATATTGCAGACTCCAAGAAAATGAACCCAGCCAAAGCCGGTGCACTGGATTTAAGGAATACAAAATGACATGAGGGAGATTTGTCTCCGAGCTCTACAGGCTAAAAATAACAAGGGATAAATGCCTTAACCTTTGACACTAAACACCCCTGTGCCTCGTAGAAGCACTGGAGCCTAGCGGCACCTTGATCCTCCCTAAATCCACAACACAGTTTGTTTTCATTAATAGGTGTACATAAGGTAAGTCTTCCCAAACCCAAGAAAGCACTGCACCCTTAGCCGTACAGATAAATGTTGAAAATGTCTAGACCCATTTAAGAAGGCGAGCTCCAAGTAAAAGTGTTACAGCGCCATCTGGTGGACATAAAAAAGATGACATAAGCCTGACAATTTTTTGCCTTTGCAAAGTCATAAATATTGGCACGTTATTTTAATGGATCCATTATATTCTTCTTCTTCTTTTTTTTTTTTTGTTTTATTTAAAGACTTTCCGCCTCAGTAAACAATGCGCCAGATCATATATTAATAGACTAGTTAATGGGCCGACACAAGACAGATTGAAGGCTTGTTAAAATTTGTGCCTACGTCCGCAGCGTACCGCCGCTCGGGTCTTATCGCACAGCTGCAGACACTCTTAAGAAAAGCTCTTTATTAAGATATAGGAGCAATGGAAATTATGAAAAGGCAAGCCGAGCATTCACACAGTCCATAGAAGTCATATTTCAGCTGCAAATCTCCATTCAGATAGCCCACTCAAACTCAAAAGTATTACTCAGACCCAAGTAATAAGCTTACGGGTTTATAAATTGGAATCTCTACAGGACAGCTTTAAAATCCAAATTTATTACAGACTGAAATGACGGCCATAGGTGGGTTTAAGAGCTGGCTTAATGTACATGAAAAGGTATATGGAAATTGGCACGATTAGAGGGGAAAAAAAGGTTTTTAAGGTCATGTTGAACTTTAAATATCAAAAGGTATGGTGTATTGACCAAAAATAGCCGGCCTGTCGGCAAATATGACAACAGGCCTTATAACAAGGCTCTATGACATTTCACTTACTGAAATTCGTGTTGCATTGGAACAAATTAAAAATGAGGTCCTTGACTTGTCAGCCGTTCTTCAATGGTGTAGACTGGGAACATGCTCAACCGTATAATTTACCGTATGCCGCGTACAATAACCTTACTGTATGCAAATCATGCATGGCTTGTTCGTGGAGAATGCAGCATACATAAAGATCTATGTAGGGGACTTGTCCACTCACTACATATACCTGTGTGTATAGCAAATACTCAAATAGTACGTGACAATCTCTCTAACAAAGCTAGAACCAGCCCTGTAACTTACATGGATCCAGAGATCTCCACATTCATTGCTCTAATTGTTCCGCTAGATTTATCACAAGGGTGTGTTCCATCTCAGGGGGAATGTACTTTCTGCTGGACCACTTTCTCTCTAACTGAAACAGCGTCTAACAGAAACAGTTGAAGATTTAAACTGAGCATGTGCGACCACCTCAGTGAGGAGGACAAGAAATAAAGAAAGAACAAACAGCAGGTGGCGCTATACAGATACGTGTTATTCAATAGCTCAGGGGCTATACTAAATATTTAATTACATGCAATTACAAAAGTATTCAGATCCAGGTGATGGTTTGAAAAATGTAAATTTAGAATACAACTCATTTTTGAAATGAAGCTGTCCCAGTCGGCCTACAGTGGCCACTACCGGTGAAGTATTATATTACATGGCAGCCATTGGCCATCTGTGTAACACAGTATACGAGCAGGCCGAATTCACCACATACTTTTTGGGTCTCCTCTCCGGCTCATAGAGGGGATTCTAAACAGGGGACCCCGTCTATAAGAGCCATACCATAACAGAGCACATGGAAAGGGACTGTCTTAGTATGACGGCTGCTTTGAAGGGATACTGGCTAAACGTTTAGTAAAATAAAAACTACCTCTACAGTCCATGATCGGTGGAGGTCCAAGCTGTCAACCGCCACCGATCACACTCCCTTTCTATATCATGTGGATAAGTAATAAGTTAAAACTTTGTACAATCAGGACTATTATTAAAGACAGAGAAAATAACGGGACTATTCTAGTGCAAGAGATTCATTGTACTTGCATGGATGTATTTCACATAGGCAGATGTCAGCTCTGTAAGTGTGAATATCAATAACAACCTACACACAAACGATATCTAATTAGGACTTCACAACTCTAAATTCAACTGCTTCTTTTTATATCCCATAATCCATTCCAACTTTCCATAAAAGAACAAGACAAGGCAATGAAACAACATGCTGAGATATTGTCAAAAATTAACACGTTAAGGGGGTTGTCTCATCACAGACAATGGGAGCATATCACGAGGATTTGCCCCCCATTGTCTTAAAGGTGCAGGTCCCGCACCCACCTATATCGGGAACGGAGCCCTGCAGAGTGGTGGCTGGAGGACTTCGGTCCGGCCAGCACCAAGCCGGCTCCCCATTGAAGTGTATGGGAGCACAGCACACATGACCAGCCACTGCTCCCATTCACTTCTATTGCTAGACAGCCCTATAGAAAATGAATGGAGGGCAGCTGCGCATGCGCAGTGGGCCCTCCGCCACTTTCAGAGCTCTGTTCTCGATATAGGTGCGGGTCCCTATAAGACAGTGTGGGCATAGTTGCCAGTAAGCATGGGGTCAAAGACATAACTGTACAGGAGAAAAGACCCCCCTCACATCTCAAGTGCAAGGCTCCAGGAAGGAAAGGAGTTGCAGGGGTCTTGATTCAATGAAAACAAGTGGATATATTTCTCTCAGATGAGATTTGTGATTAGGCACAACAGACCTCAGTTGCTGCAGAACATCATGTGACATAGAAGCCAAGAATACTAAATATATGGATGACACCATTAATAAGTAATGATAAAGCTTTATCTACTTCCCCTCCCTGCACAATGACCTAGACATGTTCTGTGACCTGTGTGGAGAAAACTCTACCACTGAAGTCAATGAACATATCCATATCTAGTCTACGGTTCATGTGGCTGCTGTAAGGCCTCTCTCTAAATTTGGTTTGACATAATAAAAATAAATATATCTGACACATTTCCTTTAAGTCAACTTGCTAGCTGCAAGACCCAAGGAGGAGAAATGTATTATATACTTTTTTTGCAGATAACTTTCTGGACCATTCAGTTAATATGGAACACACAATAACAAATAATCATTAAAGGGGTAGTCCTCAAGATAGGGGATAACTATAGGATCGGTGGGGGTCGTACCACTGGGACCCCCCAATGATCACGGGAAGGGTGGTCCCATACCCCCTGCAATAAAGGGAGCGGTCGGTCTCACATGCGCGTGGTCACTCCACTTCTATGGGAGTTCCGGAGATAGCTGAGTACAGAGCTCTACAGTCTCCGGAATTCCCATAGAAATAAATAGAGGACGCGAGTGTGTGCGACCGGCCGCTTCATTCATTTCAGGGGGAGGGAGGGGCGTTCTTGTTATCGGTTGGGATCCCAGAGGTAGAATCCCCACCGATCTAATAGTCAACCTATTAACTTAATCTAACCGGAATCACCCTTTAACCACCTAACTGTTTTGCTGGAGTCCAGCTCTAGCAGTGGGAAAAGTAGCTAACTGGATGGGGGAGGGCTGCTTTAGATGTTGCCATCTCCTGAAGGAGCTAGAAACATGCAATCAGTCTTGTTTGAAATGACAGCAATATGTTCAGGACAGGGGAAAATATCACTGATAGCAATCGGGATGCGGTGAATGTAGCTGAAAGTGAAAGTAAAAGTAGGTGTTACCTGCCATTATTCCCGACTCGATGTCTAACAGTGATTTCTCCTCTGTTGCTTGGACTTTAGCTGTCATTTCTGGAATGTCTGCTTTCAAACAAGACCAGTTGCATGTTTGTAGCTGCTACCCATTCAGGAGATAGCAGCATCTAAAGCAGGCCTGAGTGCTGACAGTGGGCCTACTTCCAGCTTGCTAACCTCATCGCGTCCATTGGATAGCAGATGTGCTTGATATTGCAGCTCAGCCCAATAGATCTGAATGGGCTAAACTGTGACACTGGTCTCAAACAGCCGATCAGTCGGGGTCCCCTCACCGATCTGACATAGGTCATCAATATCTGGATAGGTCATCAATGTCCGAATCTCGGAAAACCCCTTTTAAACTATGTACATCCAGCTTGACTGTGCACATAAGAGACCAATAAGCTTTTTTTTTTCCACCATTAGCACTGGAAGCTTTATCAATTAGATAGCCATCAATGTCTGACTGGTGAGCGTCCAACTTCTGGGATCCCCACCAATGTCTGAAAGCAGGGGCGGATTGGCCATAGACCTTACAGGGAAATTTCCCGGTGGGCTGATGCCCAGGGGGCCACCTGAGCCCTCATCATGGCCGGCCAGTGGAAGTTTTTGGGGATGTATTTTGTGCTGCTGGCAGTATTTTATAATGGACTGTGGTATTTGGCTCTGTTGGGGTGGTTCCTTCCATCAATTTGGACCTGACTACAAAACGGGGCCACTTTGAGTATTTTTTCCAGGGCCACTTTAAGTTCCCAGTCCGCCCCTGTCTGAAAGTAAAGGGCCGGTCTGATAATTCATACGTATGAACGTTATAGTTAGGGGTCAGGTAGTGTGTGCATACATGGAAGCTGGTACTTACTCAGTGTGGCCCTGGAAAACATTCACAGAATGTATGGAGGGATCTCTAAAATCCCACAGTCGGAAGGTTGTGTCACGGGAAGACGTCACTACGAGACGCTGTGTGGGGTGTGTGCAGCAGTGGGTTAATTCCTGGTCATGACCTGAAAAGAGAAAAGCCATCATTGAAACTAACACAAAACATGACAAATACCTGTATGTCTACAGAGAAATAAACCATGGGCATAATGTGTCCTATGTGGACAACATACAACCATAGACTCAACGCAACCTTTAGTAATTCACGGATCTACATATGACATGTATTTTGGTAAGTACTTGCATTCCCCATCTAATAACAATTCTGGAGGATCTATTCTCATGACTCTATGTTGTACCTTTTGCTTCTTATCCCTGCTGGAAGTTATGAATGAATTACTAGTGGTTTGCAATTGAGGCCCAGCTTGGTGTTACCAGTTGGAGGGGGGGGGGGGGCACAGTCTGATACTGGAAAAACTAATTGTATAATGTCAGAATGTCGAAAGAAACGCTCCCTGGTAACGCCCAGCGGGAGCTTCATTACAAACTGCCTCCTTTCTCATTATTGGAAACACATATATGCTTAGCCAAACCAGGTGTGTATGTGTAAGGGAAGTCACTAAAAATTACAACACTGTTTTACTGGGGAAATGTTGCGCCCATAGGCGAAAAAAACAGTGCACATCATCTTACGCTATAACCACACAGCTGAAAATCAAAAAAGGTAAACTAAAAGCAGCAGAGAAATAACACAGAAGGATAGATAAAAGTTGTGAACTACATTGCTGCAAAGGTACAAAATAAATTCAAACGAATATGAGTCAGTTTCATAACATATGTGCCATAAAATAACATCATGTGCTTATACACTCCTCGAATCAGGCTACTTTCACACCAGCGTTTTTGCTGGATCCGTCAGGGTTCAGCAAAAACACTTCAGTTACTGATAATACAACAATCTGCATCCGTTATTAACGGATCTGGTTGCATTATCTTAACATAGCCAAGACGGATCTGTCAATGGAGGACGGATCCGTTTTCTATTTTGTCAGAGAAAACGGATCTGTCCCCATTGACTTGCATTGTGGGTCCACATCCCAAGACTGAAAGAAAACCGCACCATGCTGTGCTTTGCTCTCCGGTATGAGAACGGAATGGAATGTATCTTGGAGCACTCCGTTCTGTTCAGTTACGTTTTGTCCCCACTGACAATGAATGGGGACATAATGGAGGTATTTTTTTCTGGTATTGAGACCTTATGACGGATCTCAATACCGGAAAATACTAACGCTAGTGTGAAAGTAGCCTAATATATAGGAAAACATGGAAAAATGTTCAGCACCGAGATGAAGGATAAAATCTTGGTATGCGTTTCGATCGAAACACATTGGTAGCGTTACCAGTATCCATGTGAAGATGTATTTTTATAGGAGTACCAAATAAAGATGGAAGATTTTACCCTGGACATTTTTTCCATGTTTTTCTGGACTGTTTACGGACTGGACCGGGTCCCTGCACGAGAGGTCATACGGGTAGTGCTGGCATGACTTTTGAATCACTCAGCCTAAGATATACAGATGTAGTAGGGTTAACACACATGGTTTCTGAGACGTGTTATCTAAACTAAATGCGTTATGCAAACACCTTCAATTGCTTTTCAATGGCTTTTGTTTCAAGATAACGCAATGAGTTAAGAAATTTGAGTTAAGGGTTTGTGTGTTAAAGGGTTTCTGTCATCAGTTTTTAGCCTATAAAACATGTTGACATTTGCAATGTGCAAATGACACCTGATGCGCCTGATGCGGCGCAGTGAGAGCCGCAGGCTGCCGGGCCCACGGCTTCCTCACTGCGCCGAATGAAGGACGCATGGCGCAGGCGCGGGATTTCGGGCACGGATAGGGCTGGCAGCAGACAGAGCGAGCTGCCTGGCCCTGTCAATCAACGGACAGGAGGTGTAATTAGAGGTGGGGAAACGGCGACTCTAGGAGCAGGGTTACCTCCCCCCACTGCTCCTAGGGAGCTAATTTACATATTATAAAAGTTAATATAACACGAAAACGGGGAGACTATGGATAATATAATTAACATATTTGGCATCAGGTGTCATTTGCACATTGTAAATGTCAACCTGTTTTATAGGCTAAAAACTGATGACAGAAACCCTTTAACTCTGCTACATCTGAACCCTCATTCCGTTATTCAGTACAGCTGCACTCCAAGTAAATACCAGAGCAAGAAAATACCAGCAGAGTCATCTGCACTGACATTATAAGCTGTAGACAGGAAATATGATTGCGTCATACGTGACCTCAGGTCATGCACATGTATCTGCATACGTGGAGAATCGGTAGCAGTGGTCACAAGGGACACATAACTGGTCGCAGTGGTTACATACATCCTGTGTCAACATGTGAGTGTATGGCCCAAAATCACAGATAATGAAGACATCTTTGTGAATTTTAAATACACACATAGGTAGTTTAGTAAATGGTATGCACAGGAAGGGGAATGGTTGTGGACGGCCTGTTGTTGTTAGTATTTTGAAGTGAATTCACTGAGCAATGGGGAGCAAGTGATGAGACCAGCAGAGGAGAAATGATGGGAGAGGCAGATTACAGAGCAGCGGAGTTAAGAATAAATGGGAGGGTCACAACAGTATTAGATGGAAGACCACAGAGGAGGATGTTGCAGTAGTCCAGGCGGGAGATATTAGGGCATGCACTAGCATTTTAGTTGACTCAGGATAGAGGAAAGAGTGGATTCAAGATATGAAGAGTTGGATGAGGGAGAAGGAGGAAAGCGTTTGGATGTGTGGCTTGAAGGACAGGTCAGAATCAAATGCTATCCCCAGGCAGCGGATTTGAGAGACTGAAGAAAGCATGGTGCCATTAACTGTAAATGATAGGTCTGTTGGGGGCTGAGTGACATGGGGAATTCGGTTTATTCCATGTTGAGTTTTAAGAAGCGGGAGGAGAGGAATGAAAATATAGCTGGGATTCTGAATAGCATGAAGTGACATCTGGGCCAGAGAGGTAAATCTGAGAGTCATCAGCAAAGGTCTGTGATGGCTAACCTCCGGCAGTCCAGCTTCGGTAAAACTACGACTCCCAAGATGCACACTTGCTTGGCTGTCAGAACTCCATAGAAATGAATGAAGCATGCTAGGAGTCGTAGTTTCACCAAAGCTGGAGTGCTGGAGGTTAGCCATCACTGGCATCGGTGATACTGAAAGCCATGGGACTATAAGTTATTGAGGGCCGAAGGTAAAAATGGAGAAAAGTAGGCGTCCCAGGACAGAGCCTTGAGGGTCACCAGCAGAGAGAGGGTGTGATGAGAAGGTAGGGTGTGAATGGGACACACTAAATGTTCAGTTAGTGAGGTACGAGGAGAGGGCCAGGTCTCTCACACAGGAGGCATTTTACAGCAGCGAACAAGTATTTTATTATTTCACAGATAATTTACCTGTCAGAGAGTGGACAAGCTCAGATGTCTCTACATCATACAAGTTGGCAGTTCTATCCCATGACGCAGTGACTGCTTGTTTCCCCCCGACCAGCCAGTCAGCAGCTATGACCACTCCTTGATGGCTTTTAAGTGAGGTTATGGGAACCCGGACAGTTGGACAATCACTGGAAATATCTCCATCGGCATCAAGTTCATCTTTATCTGAAAAATCTACTTCCTCCTCTGCAGAAATCTGATGAAAATAAAACACAGCATTTTTATTGTATATTTAACTGCAATGATGTACTACAGTCTTATATGAAACGGTTATTGGATTTATGGGACTGGTACACAAGAAAACTGCAGGATATATTTACACCGTCTAATCATTTTTCTGGGGATAAAAACATTTTATTTTTTTATTTACTAAGTGGGTACCATCTCAGTATCAGCATGCCTGGTGTGCGGCCCTGCACTGTTTAACAGGAATTACCTGCTGTACTGGTAGTCAACCCAGTACCAACTGAAAGCCTTGGGGACTGAACATACACACAGCATATGAGAAGGCGACTGCAATCAGGGTCTGTTACATATTACCTAGTATAAACTAATCCTATCCCTGACCACCCAATATGGTGTACATACCCTAGACCAGGGATCAGCAACCTTCGGCACTCCAACTGTTGTAAAACTACCACTCCCAGCATTCACACTTCTCAGAACTCCCACAGAAGTGAAGGAAGCATGCTGGGAGTTGTAGTGTCACAACAGCTGGAGTGCCGAAGGTTGATAATCCCTGCCCTAGACCATGGTGACTTATAAACGGCCATTTTTGGATATTACTTTTTAAGAGCACAAATGAAAGTTTTAATAACTACTGATAATTCAGCAATTCTACTGCTCACTGGACACTAAACAACCTGCTGCCCAGCATGTGAAACACCATCCCTCCAGAGACAGGGAGGAAAGGAGAAATTCAGGAGGCAGTGGAGATAAGAGTAATGTGACATGTGATAGAGAGGAGGAGAGAGGAGATAATCACATCTTCAGTGTATGGGACATCACACAAGCAGGAGATAAACACCTGCAGAATAGTCTAGTGGACTGCATGTGAGACTGGCTTACAGAAGTATCTCAACGACAGGCAGTAAATTAGGTCACACGCCCCTATAAATACTCTCTTCTTGTGATCAGCTTAGAGCTGAGGGACTCTTCCAACAAATAAAAGAACGGAGAACCCCTTTAATCTGCATTTTTATACAGCACCAGGAACTTTGCCCTCTATGGGTAATTAACCTGACAGCACAAGCAGGACTGAGGATATATTACTGAAGTAATAAAATGGAACCTGTATTACAAGACTGACACTAACAAAGCATTAAACCAGAGTTAACCTGAGGCGGGTGTACATTTTAGGTTATCTCTCCAGTAGCGCTGGAAAGCGCAGCAATTGATCTGATCATGTGAAGGATTAAACATTGTTACAGTTAAACAAGTCGCCCTGCAGCGTCTGATTTGTTCATTTCTGTACTGGGCTTACGCTGGTGTCTGCTGATGGTTGCGGAGTGGGTAACTGTACCACGTAGCGCCAGATGTGAGCTGTCTGGTCTCCAGATGCTGTGGAACAAAACAAAAGAAGCGTGACATTAAGGAAAAGCGATTCCCAAGTGGATAATATATTTTTTTTTAGATTTTGTGGCGATGTCATTGCTACATGTCATCATACAGTACATATCACGGTCCTAATGAATACAAAGAGGAAATGCTTTAAAAGGAACTGTGTGCATTCCTCTTTAAGTGCACCGGTCATGAAGAATAAAAGCTGGGTACACACACAGACTAATATTTAATGTTGGCCATTTATGTACACAATCTTCATCTTCACCAGCTTTTTTCTGAACACTGTAAAACGTAACCTTCCTATTCTCTAAAATGGAGTGGTCTTTCACATACAGTTTACATGTTACATATATGGATGAGCGAACTTGCTATTTGCAAGTTCAGGTTCTCTGGAATTCTGTTATGAATTCCGTTATCACGGAATATAATAGAATTCTAAGAGGCATTCCATTATAGAAGTCCATGGGCAGCATAACAAATCAGACGGATCCGTTATGCTGCCCATAGACTTCTATCATGACGGAATGCAAAACAGAATCCCTCTTAAAGACTTCCGTAGTACATTCCGTCTAGGGCTACAACAATTACTCTAATAATTTGAGTAACGCAACACAAAAAGGTTTTTTGCATCGAGGATTCGTTTGTGTCATGTGACCACGGAGCGTGAGTGAAGTGTTTGCTATTGCTAACGCTCCGTGGTCACCCGCACCGCTCTGCACTGTATCCTGACACATCGTAAGCGAGCACTATAACCTGCCGCTGTGTGACATAAGGAGGACAGTGCATCGTGCGAAGAAGAAGAGGATGGACGAGCTGTGACATGTCCGCGGCGCCCTACAGGAGAGAGAGCTAAGTGTTAAACTGTGGAGCTGGGGACTGATGACTAGGAGATAGTGGTACTGGGGGAGCTGAGGACACAGAGGACTGATGGCACTAGGGTCAGCTGATGGCACAGAGGACTGATGGCATGGGGGGAGCTGATGGCGCAGAGGACTGATGGCATGGGAGACTGATGGCACAGAGGACTGATGGCACTGGGGGCAGCTGATGGCACAGAGGATTGATGGCACTGGGGGCAGCTGATGGCACAGAGGACTGATGGCACTGGGGGAAGCTGATGGCACAGAGGACTGATGGCATGGGGGAGTGATGGCACAGAGGACTGATGGCACTGGGGGAAGCTGATGGTACAGAGGACTGATAGCACAGAGGACTGATGGCATGGGGGAAGCTGATGGCACAGAGGACTGATGGCATGGGGGAAGCTGATGGTACAGAGGACTGATGGCACAGAGGACTGATGGCATGGGGGAAGCTGATGGCACAGAGGACTGATGGCATGGGGGAAGCTGATGGCACAGAGGACTGATGGCACAGAGGACTGATGGCACAGAGGACTGATGGCATGGGGGAAGCTGATGGCACAGAGGACTCATAACATTGGGGGAGCTGATGGCACTGAGGGAACAGAGGACTGATGGCATGGAGCTGATGATGGCACGGGGGGTCTGATGAGTTTTTATAAAGGAAAATGTTCTTTTAATGTTTTTTTCTTATTAGAGTACTCTATTAAACGTTGGATTAATTGATAGAATACTTGATTACTAAAATAATTGATAGCTGCAGCCCTAAATCCGTCATATTCCGTGATAGCGGAATCAATAACGGAATTCACCCAGAAACTTGCAAACAGCAAATTCGCTCATCCCTAGTTACAATTTATACTTATAACGGTGCTTGACAGACAAAAGGTTTTTAAGCATGTCACATGAGGTTTCTGGCGGTTACAGATTTCGATTAAATCAGCAGGTCATCTGTACACAATGTAGGTGACTGATATTGGTCTAACTGTAGGGCTAGTTCACAAAATGCGCTGCGGTTTCTGCCACAGTTTATCAATTCAAATGCTGAGGAACGGCTTGCGGTTTAACCCCATGGAATGGAGCTAAACCGCGAGCGGACACACATTGCGGATTCAGCTGGAGTCCATTCAGGCATGCGCTAAGAAACGACATGTCCTTTGTTGGCGCGGTCGTGGTGATAAACTGTGCCCGCATAAAGTGCAACTCATTGAAAACAAAGGGAGGCATATTCAGAGCTGCCGCCACCAGCTTTTTTGACACAGCGCCTGCACCAAGTTCCGATGGCAAACAACCCCCATATGAATGGTGCTATGGCCGCATGTGCAGGTTTATTTGTGCAATCTTTGAACCCCAAACCAGAAGTGTATTAAAAAAAAAAAAAAAAAAAAAAAAAAAGAGAAGTTGTATCTGTCCTTTATACTTTCTCTCCTTTTATGATTCACTCCTGATTGTGGCTCCCAAAATTGCATCAAGAAACCTGAACGTGTGGCTGTAACCTAAAAAAAAAAGATGCAAAAAGCAAGAACCGCACATCCCCAAAAGAAGAGTTTAGGGTATCTGCACGCAAGAATACACTGCAAATAGATGTAAATGTAAGGTCACATCCACTTTACAGTTATCGTGAACGCTGCAGATTTTCCACATGCAATTTCGGAGAGGAAAATCCACACCATTTCCGCTATGTTGGGCAACATTGCTCAAGAGGATTTTGGAGTATGTTCACACAGTGTTTTCAATGTTGATTTTGGTGCAGATTCCACAACCAAAAGCTGCACCGAAAACACTTGCAAATCAGTTCTATTTATTAACTGGAAAATCACTTGTGAATTTCCATAGTGCTGTTTTTTTTTTTTCGAATTACATTTTTTAAGACCGCTGCGTTTAAAAAAGAAGTGACAATTATTCTTGGCGCGGATTCTGTGTCAGATTTACACCCAAAATTCCCATTGAAAAATCACATAAAAAAACCACATCCAAAAAACCACAAGGAATCCTGAAGCAGATTCCGTATCGGGTTTTTTTTCAGCACACAAAAAGCTCTGTGTTAACATGCCCTTAAACAGACAATCTTTTAATTAAAACACTGCAAAAGGGTCCAAAAAACTAAACTGGCAACAAAAGAAAAGGCCCTTTCCTAATGGATATTGAAAATGTGCGCACATTTGGCTAATCGCTCTCATATGCCAATGCCACAAGGAAGCAGAGACCAGCAGGGGACCCAGGAACCACCGGAGCTGTTGGAGGGAATCTGTGTTTTTACAATCTCATACAAACCCTTTAAAACCAGAATAGC
This sequence comes from Rhinella marina, assembly GCA_900303285.1. Lineage (NCBI taxonomy): Eukaryota > Metazoa > Chordata > Amphibia > Anura > Bufonidae > Rhinella > Rhinella marina. The sequence continues at coordinate 119,198 of ONZH01000474.1, forward strand.
TTGGTATGAATATTAAAAGCTCCCCCTAGTGGTGGCTGCTGGAAGCCAGGGTTTATTTTATGCAGGGACCTTAGTATAAGATAGGCAGAGCTCAGTCCACTACAACAAAAAAATATTTTAAAAAAGCATCAAAAAACTGTTTTGATGTAAACAACATTATGATAAGTAGTAAAAATTTGCTTTAAACTTCGTTGTTACTGTCCCACACCTTAGTACAGATTATTATAATATGGGGACACAAAATGGAGGCACCCATCCGACTCATTGTCATTTGGGTCAAATTATTTCCCTCCAGCTCCTATTAGATTAATGCTGAACATTTGAGAATTTCATCAGAGAAGCATTTTATAGAACTGTTGAGTTCAGCAGATGAAACGTTCAAGCCGCTTATACAGGTCTAGGCAATCAGATAATACATGAAAGATGAATGAGCCACACACCAGCAGTTGACGTAGCTTAAATCCTTTGGTGAGATGATGGTATTAGAAAAGGTTCTTCATGTAAGTGGAATTTTATAAAAATTTAGTGAGAGAAAGAAAAAAAAAACGTGATTTAAAGGCTATGGCACCTCTGGAGGTATTTTATATATGTAAGTGCAGGTATTTTGACTGAAAAGCATTTTTGCTATAGGGTTTCATTATAAATATTGCATAATTTGGCTTCCGCAGCTTCTATGTCTTATGGTATACAGCAAGCTGCAGAATGCAGTTCACAGTGAAATCTGTTAGTTTGTCTGACGACTCCTGGGTTCTCCTGAAACTTCTTCACACAAAAAAAGGTCAGCTTTGATTTGGTTATACATAAACTTAGAAGATAGTTCAAGAGAAGGCACAGTGGAACTGGATTACTTATTGTGACTGGCATTCTGCAGCTTACTATGGACTGTGAGACGTAGACGCTGCAGAAGCCAATTGGTAGAATCAGCTGTCTTGTTTAGTTTTAGCAAAACCCCATTACAAAAATGCTTAGCAGTCAAATAAACATGCATTTATTAAAAAGAAAAAAAAAACTGCCTTAACTGGGTTGTCTGGTTTAAGCAAGAGACCAGACAACACTGATGAACAGCCTAACATAAAGAGTACTTTACGTACCAGATCCAGTTCTCCTGGCCAGGCTCTGTTAACCTGGTGGCAGCGGTGATATTGTGTTGACAACATGTGACTGCTGCAGCCAATCACTGGCCTGTTCAATGCACCTTTGAGGGTTGATGATTGGCTGCAGAGGTCACATGTTAAGCTCACAGCCAGGTAAAGAGCGCTTGCAGGGAGAACCATAGTGTCAGCACTGGATCATCTAGATAAGTACTGCTCTAGTCTTTATTTCGGCTGTTCCTCAGTGTTGTCCAGTTTCTTGTTACCTGGAAACCATTAACAAGCAGGCTAGCTGCTGCTGACTATTTCTATATAAGTTTAATTTTGTAAAATACTTTATCTACCTGTATCTATTGATCTGACCTTCAGTCACGCCACCTCATCTGCTAAATGAGAAGGTCCTTCTGCTGACAAAATGTCAACTGCTCTCCTTACCTTATGGCCAGGTGGCAAGAGCCAGAATCCTTCCCCCAGTCATGGCGCATGTGCTCTTTACAGAAGGCCCACATCCATGACTGGGGGGTGGATTCCACCAGCCATACAAATCAGTAAGGTGGTGACACACTAAGTTTCTCCAGACTTAAAGGCAAAAAAGGAAAGGAGGGCTGTCTTGTTTAGAGGACAGGGTTTGGTGATCGGAGATCACAACGTGAAATATACATCAGAAAGGCAAAGAATATTTCAAAAGGAAAGGTCTATGGAAATTTAAATGAATCATCCGTACTTATTGTTGTCTGGACAACCCCCTTAATGCTTTCTTTAAAATATTTTTCACCTATCTTTAAGCTTCAAGGGGTTGACCCGAGTTAGAAACGTTTCACATATCCACAGGACAGGTGATAAGTGTCTGATCGGTGGGCACCTGATTACGAGAATGGGGGTACCGATCCCTCGTTTGAATGAAGCAGCAGGTATCAGAGTGCCGGAGTACGAAGCTCTGCCATCTCCAGCAGTCCCATAGCTTACACGGAGTGGCAATGTGCACGCTTGACCTCTGCTCCATTCAAACGGGGGATCGGTACCCCCATTCTCGTGATCAGTTGGAGTTGCAGCAGCCAAAATCCCACTGATCGGAGTCTTAACCAACCCCTTTATGTATCAGTTTAACCCTTTAATCACCAGGCCTGCGAAGGCCTTAGTGACAGCGACAATTTTCAGTTTTAGCTTTTTCATAACTTTATTTTTTCAATGACGTGGCTAAGGCCTTGTTTTATCTGGAAGCAATATTATTAGCTCTTCGACATTGTTCAGGGGTACATATAGGTTACGGTGTAACTATGCTTCACATGAAATACAGTCATGTGGATACCTGATATGTGCACATTTTTTAAATATAATGTGTGCACAATAAAATGTATTTTACACCAAATAATGGCTTTTTTTTTGGGGGGGGGGGTCTTGAATGTTTTTTTTTTATTTTTCTACATTATTTATATTTTGGGATCCCATTATGGGATTACTATTTTATAATTTTATTTCACATTTATAATGTATTGAAATACTCCTGTATGCTAATGAATTACGCCCTGGGTTAGGATGACAAGGGCTGCTGTCAGGGCAATACTAGGGTACCCTAACAGCAGACTTACAGTGCAGACAACCCTGGGGTCTTTCATAGATCCTCAAGGATGACTGCAATGATTCCCCCAGTGACTCGATCACAGGAAGGGTGGGGGTCCCCTCTGATCACGCCACTGTATGGACTGTAGCATGATCAAATGGTTAAATGCTGAGATTGGATTAACCTCCGACTATGGTTGTGAAGCAACAGCCAGTTCTTAGCGCAGGAGAACATAACCTCCCTCATCAACTGCAGTGACACCAAAGGACGTTGCTGCAGACTGAAGACCTGCACTGCCCGCCGTCAAGACAGTGGGCAGCCGTTAAGAGGTTAAGATATAGAAGATTGAGGTGAAGGCAACAGACCTGCTAACTACAATAGTAAACACATAAAGACACAGTAATAAGGGACAATAACTTGTGGGCACTTGCCTGTTAATGCAATTTGATCTGTAGGATGAAACTTTATAGAGTTCACTGCAAAAAAAAAAAAAAAAAAAAAAAAACAAGAAATAATTATGTAGGTGACGACAATAAATTGTAATCAAAACATTGCTGCACACTAAAGGGTATAAGAAATGCGCAAAGGAGAATTTTATTAAAGGACTTGTCACTCAACATCTGGTAAAGTGTCCCTAAATCTTTGGGTAAACTTTACAAAAACTTATTCTACATGTGAAGGAAATATTAGTAATGTATTGTATTTTAATATTTTTACTTTTCCTAGCAAAATAGGCTCCTGAAGGTCAGGTGCATACCGCGATGTAGAATCCGTACTCTTGTATACCAGTGTGTATGGGTGTATGGATTCCCCTGTGGGTGCTGTATAGGCTGGGGCATTGCTCCTCCTGCCTGTACCATGGCTACCCTTCTAATGCCTGGCATGGATGGGCTATGTCAGGCTTTAGCAGAGCGGGCACAGGCAGAAGAGCAATGTGCTGTGGAGCTCCTGCCCTTCGCTATGCGAATAGCCTGCAAACCACCGCGGAGGTGACGGCTTTAGGAGAGCAGGGCTGGTAGAGGCAACAGCAGTAATGTTCTGACCTGTACTGCGCACAGTGTGGCCGCAGGGGAATCCGTACTCCCATACACAGCAGTGTACAAGAGTATGGATTCTAAAGCACAGTAGTCACCTGAACTTCTGATGCCTATTTCACTAGTAAAAATAACGTATATTAAAAGAACAAATTTCCTTAACATGTGTAATAGGTTTTAATAAAGTTTACCCAAAGGTTTAGGTACACTTTAAACCTTGAAGGAGTGAGATATCTGGCGGTCATTGAATATCTTTGCTGACACTGTATGTAGGGTTTTATGTCTGGTACTGTATTTAACATCAGCTGCTGCAGAACCTCATATGAAGAGCGAATATGAAATTCATACTTTCTCTTTAAAAAGAGAGACCTCCTCAGCTCGGGTGTGTAATAATGTTTCACAGGTTTTCGCTCCAGCCACTTGCTGTGTGGAGGAACTGCAGCATAGCTAAATAGCTAAATCCAAGTGAATGGGGCCGGCAGCAGTGCAGGAAAAAGACTGAAGAGTTGGAGAGTCTGCGCCGTGGCTTCTTCAGTCTCATGGTTAGTGGGGGTCCCAAAGGTTGGAACCCCCACCAATCACAGAGTGATGCCACATCCTTCATTCTTATGTTTAGTGGGGAAGGGGCCAGGCCGGTAGGCCCATCTTATTCATCATTTCTTACACCTGTTTTAGGTGTACAAAATTTTTAAAAAGTAAGACAGCAAGGAAGCTGTCTTACATTAAGGCTTCATTCACACGACCGTATGTGTTGTGCTGTCTGCAAAAAAAAAAAAACGGATGACATTCTGTATGGTATCTGGTTTCTCGTTTTTTTTTTTGCGGATCCATTGTAACAATGCCTATACTTGTCAACAAAACGGACACGAATAGGACATGTTCTATCTTTTTTGCAGAACGGAAATACGGACATACGGAGTACCCTCCGTTTTTTTCGCAGACCCATTGAAGTGAACGGTTCCGCATACAGTCCGCACAAAAAAAAAAAACGGAACGGACGCAGAAACAAAATACAGTCGTGTGAACGAAGCCTTAGACTGATGTTGGATAAGCCAAAGTTATATGGAGGCCAGTGCCTCTTCATAACTTCAGCGGATCCACCGCCAGCGCAGGGGTGATTAAGAAAACACCTGTCTTAGTAAATGACCCCCAAAATTACTAGCGTTACAATTTACTGTTGTACTGTTTTTATAACTTGCAGTATACTGAACGTTACCTCATAAGTGATATATAAGGTAGCCTTACTATAACAATGGCGCCCCTAAAGAAACTATTTAAATTTTAAATGGGAGAACGTCTGCATGTTCATATTTACCTGATCCAGCGTGGCCAACATACTTGGTAAGGCATTTTCCAGTCTCTATGCTCCACAGTAACGCTGTGTGATCTATAAAACACCAAGTGAAGAGTTAATGAACCACGTTAAAATGCATAAAGTAAGAAAATGTCTCTATTTATACACTGTAAGTAGCATAACTTCACCCCAGACTGAAAGGATGGGGCGACCATCCTTCACCCACTGACCAAATGTATGCACTGCATACCGGGGCCTCGTGCACAAAATTAGAGGGAAAATTAAAACTGCTTATCATTCCAAGATGGCTGGATTATCATTTCATGCCCTAGTATGGTCATCACAGAGAGCGGTCCACGTCCTCACTAGGGGTTAACACTATAAATTCCAATCTAACCTCTCAATATGTTTTTGATGTGTGGGAGGAAACCAGAGTACCTGGAAAAAAACACATGAAAACAGGGAGTACCGAATTTTTCGCTTTATAAGACGCACTTTTTTCCCCAAAAAAGTAGGGGGAAAAATGCGGTGCGTCTTATAAAGCAAATACTACTGGGTGCTTCCATTATGGAAGCGTTCACTAGTATGTAGAAGGTGCCGGGACCCCCATCAGACCTCAGATCAGCCCACCCAGCCACATAAGGTTAAAATAAAAACCTCTCTTACCTGTCCTACGCTCTTCTGTCTTCCTGGGACGGCTCTGCACTGTCCTGACCGCGTACAGCGTCAGGACGTAGTGCGCCCACTATGACCTGACGCTGCACGCAGTCAGGTGACAGTGCAGCGCCGGCCGAAGAGGACAGAGGAGCACAATAAGATGATCTGAGGTCTGATGGGGGCACATTTTGCTGATCTGAGGTCTGATGGGGGCACATTTTGCTGATCTATGGTCTGATGACGTGTGAATGAGGCTTTATAGAAGGTCAGAGAATACATTTTTTTTTGCAGGAGTTCTTCTTTAAGGTGTTAATCGGGAAAGTGTTTTTGTTTTTCTCTTTTTATATCTTTTTAAACATTTTATTTCACTTTTTTCCCCAAATGGGGACTATTTAGTAACCTATCACTGGTGTAATATACTGCAATATGTCTGTATTGCAGCGCACTATACCTCCCTTGTATTAGGCCCTGCCTAAAGGAGCTTTAAGGAGTTCAAGTACTTGGAGATTACCTGCAGATGCAGTCCCCAGGACCACTGGCTGCGTCCGTGTAACACTGACATCCCACAGTCCGTCTCTGTGGCCCACATATTCTTTCACCAACTGGCAGATCGCACGAGATGTCGTGGTCTTGAAGCTGGAGACGATCTAAAACAAATTAAAAACTGATTACTCTCCTTCAGTAAGAAGACTGACTGCACGTCTCTGCAAAGCAATCTGTTAGTGAATACGGGAGCGCAGCAGATCCCTCCAGCTGTTTGGAGAATACAGTCAGCATGAACTGTAGCCTAGCGTGTCAGCAGAATGGTTATTCTGTTTCTTTACATGCAGTGCCTGCTTGGATAGCAGTAAATGTATGCCTAAGGTTCTGCTCACATGGTTTCCATTGTTAGATTTCTGCCTTTCTATGCAGTAAAAAAACAATAATACGAGATCATTTTTGACAGCTCTCCATGTATATAATTTCCTGTCCAGAGTCTATAACTTCCTGTTTGTCTGGACTTTTATTAACACTCTGTCAGACCACCAGTCAGACCAGGCAGCAGTAAGGGGCGGTGACTCCTGTGCAGTAGTGATGTAAAGTGAGATTACTTTGCCCACCCATTGAGAACTTTTATCTGCTACAGAAAGACAAGATTTTCTCATTAACAAATGTGCTTATTTTTTGCTACACCAATGTTGGAGTGTAGGAGCAGTCATATTGGTGACACCTTGAAAGAGTTGTACAGCATCGTAGAATCTCCAGGAAATAGCTCAGTAAGTAATCTCCCTCCCAAGAGTCACTTTGTCTGGAGCCAAATCTCCATTAAAAGGAATTTGTCATCAAATCCATCCTATTAAAACCAGCTTACATGTCTGACGAGCCCTTGCCAGCTGAATCTAATGTTCTTGCTCGCATGTGGCTTTGTGGCGTTACTGCAGAGAAAACAGCTTTTTAATCATATGTAAATTAGTCCCTAGGTGCAACGAGGGCACCGCTATTGCACCACTCACTCTCTACATGCCGCGTCCCCACCTCTGACAGGACCAGACGTGTGGACTTATTCATTCCTGTCCCTGAAGTCTTGTGGCAGTGTGATCGCCACTGTTTTCGAAGCAAGCGCAGTATAGAGATGAAGCTCGTCAGTTGTTCTGCGAGCTTCATCCCTTGTACTGGTGGGGGTGCAACATGTAGAGAGTGAGAGGTGCAACGGCAACGCCCTTGATGCACCCAGGAACTAATTTACATATCATAAAAAAAATGTTTTCACTGCGATAAGGCCATGGAGTGACATGGGAGTAGGGCTGAAACAATTATGTGTCGGCGGCTCCCCTACAGGAGAGGTAAGTATTTTATTTCACTGGTGCTGGGGACTTATGGCTAGGAGGGGGGAGATGGTGGACTGGGGGGAACCTGATGGTACTGGGGGAATGAGAAAACGCATGTGAATGGTAGCTGATCAAATGAATGAATCCATGAGAACGTTTAACTTAAAGGGAGTCTGTCAGCAGTTTTGACCATGTTGAACTGCTGACAGCACTAAAGAATAGCTGGGGAGAGCAGCACAAACATTTTTTTTTTTTTTAGAGCTTTTTATTATGTAGTGTTAAAATGAACTTTTATTATCCCAGACTCTGTAAAATATTGTGGAAAAATGTAAAATATTGAATATCCCCTCAAAACTAGTGTATGTGATATTTGGAGCGAGGACCATGCCAGGAAGAGACACCGGGATTTTTTTTTTGTTAAAGTATAAAAATAATGAGATTTATTTCCAGTCTTCATAACATTTGATTGATTACAGGAATAATAAAGTTCAAAAGTATAGTTGTCCTTGTCCATGTCAATGTGTCCATCCTGTTGGTAATACATCTTCTATGACGACAAACCACCCACAAGTCTGTCCCGCTCAGTCAAATATAGTATATATATATATATATATATATATATATATATATATATTAAACTACAAAGGCCTTGATGTACCCATACATTAGCTCTATGCTCTTTGACACAACACATGTGGTTCAGGTCACCACTCTGGTCAGTCACTGGCTCCAGTGGCCACATGACTCGTGTCAAACTGGATCTTGACATAGGAAAACCTGAGTTCTGCAGCATGCAGGGAGCTGGAACCCTGTGGCAGGCATCAGGTAAGTACAATCCCCTCCGCAGGTCTGGCCATGCTGAGGGGTCTGCCCAAAAGGCCCCTGAGGTGAACAACCCCTTTAACTCTTTACATTTCAGAAATTAACCCAGGGCTACGATGATCTTTGTCATGCTTCTCAGTGTAGGATTACTGCTCCTTCCCTACTTGGAGCTGCCAATTCTTCATTTATGATACACTTTCCAGTATGGCTTAGACATAGTACTACGTAGTCTTCTTTTGTGTTTCCAATAATAGCATCATCCTTGCTCATGGGCTGGATCGGGTATTGCAACTTACGCCCATTCATGTTACAGTTTTAAGCAACATGCCAAATCATAAAACAATAACGGATATATTGTGTTCTGCTTAGTGCAGTAGCGGAGCTGTCAGTGCAAGGCTTCAGTCTCTGCTCTTCTTTGAATCTCTGAGGCATTCTGAGACCCTGAACTAGGCACAACACAGTTGGGGTCATTTATCAAACTGGTGGTAATGCAGAACTGGCTTAGTTGCCCATAGCAACCAAAATGTTGAGCCTCTTTTCTCTGTACAGACTTCAGATTCTCCAGGAACAGGCACTGGAGGAGTTTTTCAAACTGGTGTAGAGTAGAGTTGGCTTAGTTTCCCATAGCCACCAATCAGATTCCACCTTTAATTTTTGACAGCCCCTTTGGAAAATGAAAGGAGGAATCTGATTGGCTGCTATGGGCAACTAAGTCAGTTCTTTACACCAGTTTGATCAATGACCCAAACTATGTTATCTCCGGCCTCATGCATACAACCGTATTTTTGATCCACATCTGATCCGTGGTTTTTATGTACTGCCACACAGACCCATGCTGATGTGACACAGCACACATATGTCATCTGTGTCACATAGGCATCCACATGTCCATCCTGCATATTATAGAACACGTCCTACTTTTACAGCCGTTTCTATTGGTGGAACTGAGAATAAAGCAGATTGCGAACAGTAGGTATCCGCAGTTTGCAGACCACAAAGCGAGTAAGGTCGTGTGCACTAGGGCTGTGGAGTCATAGTCGTGGAGTCAGTGACCATTTTGGCGGAGTCGGTATAAAATGGACCGACTCAGACTCCTAAAATATATAATAAATTGGTACAGTTAGTTCAATGCAGAATATGTGCTGAATATATTTTCATAAGAATTTGGGAACATGATGAAATGTCCTAGAAATGTCTGTTCTATTTCTGAACTAAGGACCTAGGCTTTCAGTTGAGATGACTGTGTGCCACCCTTCATGTAGATCAGGGATGGCCAACCTATGGCTCTCCAGCTGTTGCAAAACTACAACTCCCAGCATGCCCAAACTGCCTACAGCTAAAATTCTACAACAGGGCATGGTGGGAGTTGTAGTTTTACAACAGCTGGAGAGCCACAGGTTAGCCATTCCTGATGTAGATGCTCAGAAGTGAAACTCCTCTGCTACAGATCAGAGGAAAAAGGCACTGGGAAGGAATGGCTGTACTCATCTCAGAGCTACTAGAGAAAACAGGATTAAAGGGTTTTCTCACTAGTTACAAAGATTAGCTTTCAACATAAAGGGACAGTTAAAAGAATACATTTTGTAAATAAAGTGGTCAGTAGATTTTACTTTAGTCATGAACTATAGACAGTTCAGCAGGTCTCTCCCTGTACACAGGTTTCTATGGTAACCTGCAGACCAGAAAGACTGTTATCTGATTGGCTGAGAGTAGGAGTGACCTCAGTAAGCAAAATTTGGACTGAGAAGGATGGCTTTACTTTTAATTGTGTTAGAGATCAAACCTCCTGCTCTGTCAGAGTAAGTTAATATATGCTAATAACTGCTAGGGGAGACCTGAGGAGACATATTAAGTGCAAACTTTCTGTCAGCCAGTGAATCAATGTGCTGAGAAAACCCCTTTAAGGCAAGTACTTCTTAGTATATCTAAACTTTCAATAAACTGTGCATAAATCACTTGTCCAGTGCATGTTCTCTATGCTTTATGTTTTGGTTTGCTTTTCCTCTGATGTAAAACACCTCGGGCCTTATGTATGAAAACTGTCTAGGTGTAGAAGCTTCTTTGTTGCCCATAGAAACCAATCAGAGCTCCCCTTTCATTTCATATAGTGCTTGATTGGTTGCTATGGGCAACAAAGAAAGTCTTAGACCTAGACAGTTTTCATACATCAGGCCCTTCGTGAGCTGTACCCAGAGAAAAGCCTGATACTGGAAGTTCAGAGTAAAGTTATCTGTACTATTGATATATGCAAAGTTTGTTTAAAGTTATCACTTAAACATGCTCCATGTATGAGGGAGTCGGATTTGGGAGTCGGCGTTAGGGGAAATTGAGTAGTCGGAGTCGGGGCTTTGGCTTACCGACTCCACAGCCCTGGTGTGCACGAAGTCTAAGTTCTCACATTGTGGATTTGTAGTGGAAGAAATCACAAGCAAATCTTCAATACACTTGTCCGCAGCAGATTTACTTCTGGATTTACTGAAGTTGTCCCATTACAAACATTTAGGGGGGTCATTGATTAAGACTGGTGTTTTTAGACGCCGGTCTTAACCCCTGCGCTGCTGCCTCTACATAACTTTGGCACATCCACCGCTGGTCTAAATCTACACCAGCTTCCTTGCTGGATTTCAAACATTTTCTATGCCTACGTTACGCCCCCTTTTTTAGACCTGGCGTGAGAAGGGAAAAGTCACACATTACAGCGCCAATAACCTTTGTGCCGCAATCTGCGCCATAAATATGCCTAATATAGGCGCATTTCTGATAGTAAATGACCCCCTAAGTGTCTGATTGGCAGGGGGTTTGATACAAGGGCCCTGTACCACATTTGAATTGAGCGACAATCTCTCCATTCAGCTCTAATGACCAAGTATCTCCAGCAGTCCCACGCATGTGTGACTACTGCTCAATACAAATGGGGGAACATGGGGTCCCTATTCTGTGACTGGTGGGGACTTCAGGCTTTGTCACTGCCTGGCTCATTTAAAGCAGTCAGGGAGGGGCTGACAACAGAAATGTGGGGGATTGGATGCAACAAGTGCAATGGTGATGACGCATTGCACCAAAGGCCTAGTTTACATATTAAGAAAAAGTATCATAAGTCGGGAACAGAGCCTCGGATCAACAATAGAGAAAGAGCGTTTTAATCCGGTGAACCACAGCTATGTACAGTGCCTACAAGTAGTATTCAACCCCCTGCAGATTTAGCTGGTTTGATAAGATGCAAATAAGTTAGAGCCTTCAAACTTCAAACAAGAGCAGGATTTATTAACAGATGCATAAATCTTACAAACCAAAAAGTTATGTTGCTCAGTTAAATTTTAATAACTTTTAAACATAAAAGTGTGGGTCAATTATTATTCAACCCCTCAAACCACCAGAATTCTGTTTGGTTCCCCTAAAGTATTAAGAAGTAGTTCAGGCACAAAGAACAATGAGCTTCACATGTTTGGATTAATTATCTGTTTTTCCAGCCTTTTCTGACTATTTAAGACCCTCCCCAAACTTGTGAACAGCACTCATACATGGTCAACATGGGAAAGACAAAGGAGCATTCCAAGGTCATCAGAGACAAGATCGTGGAGGGTCACAAGGCTGGCAAGGGGTACAAAACCCTTTCCAAGGAGTTGGGTCTACCTGTCTCCACTGTTGGGAGCATCATCCGGAAGTGGAAGGCTTATGGAACTACTGTTAGCCTTCCACGGCCTGGACAGCCTTTGAAAGTTTCCTCCCATGCCGAGGCCAGGCTTGTCCGAAGAGTCAAGGCTAACCCGAGGACAACAAGGAAGGAGCTCTGGGAAGATCTCATGGCAGTGGGGACATTGGTTTCAGTCAATACCATAAGTAACATACTCCACCGCAATGGTCTCCGTTCCAGACGAGCCCGTAAGGTACCTTTACTTTCAAAGCGTCATGTCAAGGCTCGTTTACAGTTTGCTCATGATCACTTGGAGGACTCTGAGACAGACTGGTTCAAGGTTCTCTGGTCTGATGAGACCAAGATCGAGATCTTTGGTGCCAACCACACATGTGACGTTTGGAGACTGGATGGCACTGCATACGACCCCAAGAATACCATCCCTACAGTCAAGCATGGTGGTGGCAGCATCATGCTGTGGGGCTGCTTCTCAGCCAAGGGGCCTGGCCATCTGGTCCACATCCATGGGAAGATGGATAGCACGGCCTATCTGGAGATTTTGGCCAAGAACCTCCGCTCCTCCATCAAGGATCTTAAGATGGGTCGTCATTTCATCTTCCAACAAGACAATGACCCAAAGCACACAGCCAAGAAAACCAAGGCCTGGTTCAAGAGGGAAAAAATCAAGGTGTTGCAGTGGCCTAGTCAGTCTCCTGACCTTAACCCAATTGAAAACTTGTGGAAGGAGCTCAAGATTAAAGTCCACATGAGACACCCAAAGAACCTTGATAACTTGGAGAAGATCTGCATGGAGGAGTGGGCCAAGATAACTCCAGAGACCTGTGCTGGCCTGATCAGGTCTTATAAAAGACGATTATTAGCTGTAATTGCAAACAAGTGTTATTCCACAAAATATTAAACCTAGGGGTTGAATAATAATTGACCCACACTTTTATGTTTAAAATTTATTAAAATTTAACTGAGCAACATAACTTTTTGGTTTGTAAGATTTATGCATCTGTTAATAAATCCTGCTCTTGTTTGAAGTTTGAAGGCTCTAACTTATTTGCATCTTATCAAACCAGCTAAATCTGCAGGGGGTTGAATACTACTTGTAGGCACTGTATCTATATAGATAATTGGATAGGGAGGTCGCTGGTGACAGATACACTTTTTATAAGAGCAACAGCAGTTGCAGTTTTACATCTCTTTCTAAATCAAGTCGAAGGGATTATTTGCATGACACAGTGCATAGATTTCCTCATTAACAGATTCACCCATGCTCCATGTCTTTGTGAGGCAGGGTGGAAAAAAAACAGACTTTAACTTGCATTTCCCAATACATTACCATACATTACACTTACAGAACTTGCACTGCATTCATTTAAAGGTGTTATAAAGCCTTTGGGTTTCAAGGTTCGTTAGAAACTTTCCAAATTGTGAACCTGCTTATAATTTAAAGGGGTTCTCTGGCCATGTAAGTGCAGCTGAACAGGAAGAAAAATAGGAACACATCATTGTCAGAGCAATGTAAATGTATCTTCTCTACTCTCTCCAGGTTACCTTTTAAAGTGCAACTCCAGCTAAAAGGTATATTAAAATACAAATCTGTGAATGAATATGTAAGACTACTTTCACACTTGCGTTTTAATATTCCGGTATTGAGCTCCGTCATAGGGGCTCAATACTGGAATAAAACGCTTCAGTTTTGTCCCCATTCATTGTCAATGGGGACAAAACTGAACTAAAGACAACGGAATGCGCCATGCTGCCGTTTGCTCTCAGGTCTGGGCATCCGCACCAAGACGGATCCGTCATGACCCCCAATGTAAGTCAATGGGACGGATCCGGTTGGTGTGACACAATAGTAAACAGATCCGTCCTCCATTGACTTTCAATGGAGTTCATGACGGATCCATCACCCTGCAATTTCCCCTCCGTCCAGCAGGTGGCGCTGTGGGTTACCTTACCCTTGTGCGTGCCGGATCCGTGCTGGCGCTGGTGTGAAAGAGGCCTAACTAAATTTTCTAAAGGAGGTGTCCAATCTCACTGATACTAAGGCAAGATGGGACAAGGTTCCAACCACCAGGTGGCCAGGAAACAACGGATCAGGGGCAGACAGTCCACTGTTTTAGTAGCCAATGGCAGGCGGTGACGGGGACGAGCCTCCCTAGCATTGTAGGTGTTTTCATCTGCTTATGGGGGGGAAGCAGCAGACCAGGGGGACCAGGAGCGGCACCGAGAGCGGGGATCCAGGGAGTACACGTATATTCAGTGTGAGGGGTCCCGGCATATGGGGGATGTTTTTTAGTATTGGATAACCCCTTTAAGGATTCGTGATAATAGTCATGTACATGGGCACTAGCTCTCATCACATCACCTCAAATTTATATTCTTTAACGTTTGCATTTGACCCAGCGCCAACAAGCATTTGTAAGAAAGTTAGTTAACGATGATCTGCCTGTGTAAAAGTACCTCTGGTTAACCAATGAACGATCAATCACATGTTCATTGGGCAATTCTGTATGGAGAAGAGCGATGGCATTAGTGATCACTCCTCCCCGTACTGTGGAGGAGATCCCTGCATGTAAATGCACTGTTCTCCTCCACCGACAAGCAAGCGATTGTCGGGAGGGAATGCTTCCTTCCAGACAATAATGCTCATCTGTAACACAGCCCTCACTCCTCAGGAGGTACCTTTTCATATGATCATGGCCAACGTCTGACAGGTTGTTGTTTTTTTTTTTTTACAATTTATTTTTAAAATGAATAATGTTAACACTTCAGGGACATTATTATTGATGACCTATCCATAGGATGTCAGCAAATTCAGATCGTGGGGCTCAGACTCACTGGTACGGGGACTGAGCTACAGTAACCATGAACGGCCACTGTAAGGAACTGCATCTACAAATAGCTGATCCGCGGGGGAAGCTCCACTAGATGCTGCATTAGGAAGTTATTATGGCCTGGGTGCATACATTGCTCAGCACAGCACAACCACAGGACACACCTCGTACCACAGTATGAGGCCTTAGGCAGCATTCACACGCCCATGTCTGTGATCACATCCATGATAAGATGGTCAGTGTTTTATCCATGAAACATCTGTGTTTGGTTGGTGTGTCCGTTTTTTGTTCCCCAGCCTGAAAATTGGTTTCCAAACTATCTCCTGCCAATACTCCATGAAAACAGACCAAATGTGGATGGCATCCATGCTGTGTCCATTGTTTTCACAGATGCATAGAGTATAATGTGTGTGAGGGATCCAAAATCACAGACAAATATAGGGCACGTTTCCGTGGTGTCACTTGGACTGGTATAGTCTACATACTAGAAGTTAGTGGCCCCACATCTGTGATAACACAGATAGAGGACACCCCTTTAACCCTTACCTTCTGCTGTCAAAGTTTTGATTTGTATTTCGACAGCCAGGAATTTGTGTCTGTATAGACCATGTCGAGTGAGTGACCTTGAATATGACAGCAGGAACATCTGAAGAGCAGGTTGTGGAGAAGAGGACATGTGTAGCGGGCAGATGTCTCTCTCTTGAGGGTGTCCATGACCGCCGAATGTCCCTTTAGTACAAATGCTTCAGGTAATAACACTATATATAGCAGGGCAAGCATATCTCAGGATGTCCTTCAACCTTACAAGAGACACTGGCTTGTTTTTTAACTAATTGGTTCACTGAATGAATTGACACTTAAAAACTAAAATTTCTTCATTCTCCAAAGTGACAGAAAAAAATGCTCCATCGACAACTGGTCTCCGTCCAAAACAGAGGGCACAGACCATTGCTTTATAATAGTGCCAGAGGGGTCCTGTCGCAGTGACCATCATTTTTACGGTAATGACAGTGCTGCATGTTGATCTGTTCTAGCTTTCAAATGCGAAGGAACTGCCAACAGAAACAGAGCAGTATGAACACAGCCTTAGGCCCCATTCACCTCTATGGAGCGGAGCTAGCTCTGTGCCACGGCTCCGATGAAGCATGTCCTATACTTGGCCGCATGCACGGACAAGTATAGGCATTTTGAATGGGGCCGCCCGGCATGTGTTCCGAGCGTGCGGAACACATGCCCGGCGGCCCCCGTATTACCCTAACCCAATAATGCGGACCCGCAATAAAACGGCCGTCTGAATGGGGCCTTATGGTCACTCCTACAATACGTTTCTCCAGTATTTAAAGTGGTTATCCGGAATTTATATTGATGACCTATCCTCTAAATAGGTCATCAATATCAGATCGACAGTCAGCAGCTAGAAGAGGCCGATGCTCCAAGAGAGCAGAGGACTCTTCCTAGGCCATGTGACCGACATAGGCCTTCAAGTCAATGGGGCTGGGCTGCAATACCATGCACAGCCACTATATGATCTATGGTGCAGCCCTTGGAAAGCTGCCGGGAGCCTTCATCGCTCACCAAAGCTCATGTGAGCATGGCGGGCTTATCGGCAGGCATGCCAGGACTCTGACCCTTGGTGATGTGATAATAATGAACTATATGAGAAGAAGTCATCATTATCAATTCCTGGATAACCAGGAATTTATAAGCTTAGAGGTTTTCTGGGTTCTAGATATTGATTAGTGAGGATCTGCCTGCCCTATCAATGGGTGGAGCCAGAAGTAGAAAGCTCCTGCACCCGTGTAGAGGCCATGCCAGGCCTGCATCTCTCATTCTCTTGAATACTGCAGTAACCCTGCATAGCCACTACACAGCTCCGTCTCCAAGAACTGTTATTCTCTGACACCAGAAAGCTGCTGAGAAGAGCCGATCTGTGGGTGGGTTTGTGGACTTCTCCACCCCTAACCCGTCCCTTCAGTATGGTCTTGTAATAGGATGTCACCACTGCCACAAGTCAGTTCCTGAAATTTCTTCCCTCCCCGATATTCCACCATCAGTCGTGAGTGGTCTTACTGCAAAGTGGAAGTGTTTAAGGCCCTGGATGATGATGGCAGGGCCATCTAATGTGTCTTCCTAGCTCTCCCACTACAGGTGATGTTGGGGGGCAAAGAATCAGGCAAGCTAAACTTTAAGTTCATGTGTATGGGGGAGTCAGGCGGGAGAGCTGCTAGTGGAACAAATGTTCAGCCAACGACTATCCAAGGTGTATGGGCACCTTTAGGAAATCAGTGAGCAACAGCAAATGTACAGCCACCGAAAAAAAAATGTTCTTCAGGGAATATGTAAAGAGGGACCCTAAGCACCTACTGCTTTTAATTCAAAGGACATCTTCAAGGGTCTGTTGGATGACAGGTAAGCCATGGAAATCTGAATGGTTATCGTATTTGAGGGGTCAATTATTACAACAATTAGTGACGCCCAAGACCTTCAAAAACAAAAAAAATGAAGACTTAAATTTAAAGGGATTAGATTGAAGACACTGCAGGAAAGCACATGTTCAAAGCACAATCCAGAGCAAAGCTGTTACATTAGAAATGGGTTAATTTACACGTCATTCACTCACTGCATTCCTACAGTTAATAAGTGAACCAGCAAACTCTGAAAAATGGGTTAAAACAAAAATGCCAATGCCTTCACTGGTAGACTGTAGGACCAGCACAAGTAGAGGGAATATATGGCTATCATACCTTTCAACTGCACGTTAAAATACCCTATGTGGCAGACTTATGGTTACAATGTTTCTGGAAATTTTACGCCCTGAGTCAATAGTCATAGACATAAAACGAAGGGGTCTGGAAATGTGATCTCCTAATACTTTCCTGGGCCTAATATGTAGAGAAATTAGTGGATGGAAATGGCAAATACTTTTTTATTTTAAGAAGTACGTGAATATTTTTCTATATTATTAACTAATAAGATCATCAGTGTGCTGTAATAACAGAGCGGGGCACAGAAAAGACATGTTCCCTTCAGCAGGTCACAGACTATCTACAAGTACTCAGAGAACTATTGGTTGAACGGAACTCAAGGTAACTGTAGGGAGTCTGAAATCCCTGTTGAATGTTTAGGCACAAATCAATTTATAACAACATAGTAGAAATTGTTATGTTTCTGTAGTTACTTAATATTATACCATGATAGTGCAAGTTGTCCCCATGTTTGCATGGGTTTTCTCTGGGTATGCAGATATCTTCCCACACTCCAAAAACCTTCTGCTATATTGAATTTAGAATTCAGCTTGTGAGCCCCAATGAGGACAGGTAATAACAACCTTCATACAGCGCCCAGGAGTATGTTGGTTCTACAAAAATGAATAAGCTTCCAAATATATATATATAATACATGTTTGGATAAGTCTTTAAAAGCTATGTACATCTTTGGAGGCAATTTTTGTTGACTATTGCATTTTACTCATTTTTGGCTTTAAAAAAATCATTTTCAACTGGCCTTTATTAAAAATATTGAGCCGTTCTGTCACAAAGGGTTAACTGTTTTTCTAACTGTGTGACTGGTACTTTCACTTTGTGCTGGTCATCTAATAAGCTTTATCTCTAAACGGCTAAGAGGTCATAAACACTTATTTAAACCACATTCTTATCAGTAAGATAAGAACTGAGCTATAATGAGTGTTTGTAAGGTCAGAGAGTAGAGATAAGGAGCCCGTCAGCTATCCAAATGATGGAAAAGATGGCAGAGGCTGCATCTACAGCATCTCAGCGCTGCACAGGAAAAAGGATTCCATATTTTTAATAAAGACCAATTGAAAAAATGATTTTTTAGCTCAAAATAAGTACAATGCAAAATAAAAATTGCCCCCCCAAAAGTGTACATAGCCTGTGGTTAAAGAGTGGTGAGTAATATATATAAATTATTAAAAAAAAAAAAAAATATATATATATATATATATATATATATATATATATATATATATATATATATATATATATATACTGGTACTCCAGTTTCCTTCCTAACTCCAAAGACATACTGATGGGGAATAGGGAACTTAGATTCTAAACTGTACAGGGGACAGCGAGTGACGATAACGTCTGTATACCGCTGCAGAATATGTCAGCACTATGTAAGTGAGCAAAATAATAATAATGAAACAGAAATTCAAATCAAATATTTGGTGTGACTGCCCTTTGCCTTCAAACAACATCAATTCTTCTAGGTGCACTTACAAAAAGTCATTTTGCTAATTGATAAAAATAAACTTTTCTTACTTTGCAGCATTATAGATTGTGGTGTTGTGTTCAGTAGCGCTGGAAGGGGAGTATATCCTACCCAGGTTCCTCAACTGGGTGAGATAACTAAAATCCAGGAGGATGTGTGGCTCCAGCAAGGCATAGTTGCTGGAGCTATTGTTAAAATGAAAGGGCTGGATTTTATTTGGATTGGGAAGGTAGGTTTGGCAGTGGGACCTCCCCAATCCACCCCATTCCAGGGCAGGTTTCCTCTGGCCTGAGGAGATTGCAGGTGAGGCCAGCTGGGATAAATAAACCCTGTTAGTATGAGTCTGGGGGAGAGGTTACTAACCCTATGAAGAGGTTGAAGCCAGGAGGGCTGGGGGGCCACGAGGCTACACGTAGCCGGATATCTCCCCTGTACGTGGACTCACACTTGGACCCTGACACCGTGTTGGTGAACTGCGTTTTTCTGTAGGTGAGCCAGATAATATGTCAGTCAGAGCCCAGCCGGGCAGGTGTTTTTTTATGCTTTGATGCTAAAGCATGAAATAAAAGTTGTGTTGGACTTTAAAACCCCTGTGTGTTGGAAGAAGTCTGTGATGGCGACCCCCTAAAAGCAAGCGATCCCTTACTATATATATATTTTATGTCATGCATTTGGAAAGTCTTCAGGTCCCCTCACTTTTTTCACATTTTGTTATGTTACAGCCTTGTGCTAAAAAAAAAAAAATTCAAGTGTTTCTCTATCAATCTGCTCCCAAGTCCCCATAATGACAAAGTGAAAACAGAATGGTAGAAATCCTTGCTAATTTATTGAAAAAAAATAAATAAATAAAATCTTGCGTTGACATAAGTTCTCAGACCCTTTACTCAGGACTTGGTTGAAGCATCTTTGGCAGTGATTACAGCCTCCAGTCTTCTTGGGTAAGATGCCACAAGGTTTGCACACCTGGAATTGAGGATTTTCTGCCATTCTTCTCTGCAGATCCTCTCAAGCTCTGTCAGACTGGATGGGGACCATCGGTGGACAGCCATTTTCAGGTCTCTCCAGAGATGTTCGATTGGGTTCAAGTCAGGGCTCTGGCTGGACCACTCAAGGACATTACAAAGTTGTCCCTCCTGTGTCGTCTTGGCTTCAGACTTAGGGTCAGTGACTTGTTGGAAAGTGAACCTTCAGCCCAGAGCATTCTACATCAGGTTTTAATAAGATTATCTCTGTACTTTGCCCCATTCAGCTTTCCACCATCTCTGACCAGTCTCTCTATCCCAACTGCTGAAGTGAAGAATCCCAGCAGACGTTTCTTTCTTTAGAGTTTATGCTTTTCAATTAATTCCACATAGTATACAGTGTAAGCGAGGGACGTGTTTCGGCAATAAATGCCTTTGTCAACAGGTAAAGACAAACCAGTTTACACATGGTATATATAAGTACAAAGGAGGGTCACACAAAAGTGACGTCAGACGGCCAATTTAGGCGGGTAATACATTGTAAACAATCAACACAATTTATCAACATCTTTTACAGCTGTCTTCCTAGATCTAACCGCTCGGGGAGAAGATGCCTTTGAGTCCTGGTTGTCCTAGATCATTGATGCCCAACCTGCAGCGCTCCAGCTGTTTCAAAACTACAACTCCCAGATTGCCCTGATAGCTGAAGGCTATCCAGGGCCATAGGTTGGGCATCCCTGTCCTAAATCCATTTAAGAATTATGGAGGCCACTCTGCTCTTGGAAACTTTCAGTGCAGCAGAATTTTGTCCCCTTCTGCAGATCTGTGCCTCCACACAATTCTTTGTCTGGGCTCTACAGGCAGTTCTGTCCTCCTCATGGCTTGGTTTTTGCTCTGATATGCATCGTTAGCTGTGTGACTTTATATAGGGAGGGGCGTTTCCTTCCAAATCATGTTCAATCAATGTGTTTACCACAAGTGGACTACAATCAAGGTGTAGAAACATCCCAAAGATGATGAAGAGAAACGAGAGGTCCAGGGAGCTAGATTTCAAGTGTCATAGCAAAGGGTCTGAATACTCAGGCCTGTGTAAAATTTTAGTTTTTCCTATTTTTTATAAATTTGCAAAACTTTCTAAAATTCTGTTTTCACTTTCTGATTATAAAGGTACTGATTTCAGATTGACGGAGGAAAAACTGATTTTTTTTACTTTAGCATAAGAAGCAACATAAAATGTGAAAGAAGTTAAAGGGTCTGAAGACATTCCACGTGCATTGTATACACACAAGTATAGACGTTTGTTTGTGCATATGTATGGTATGCATTTTTTTCAGTCTTTCTCAAGGTCACAGGAAGTATTTTATGCACTTCTGTTTTTTTGTGTGACAACAAGCAAAGTCAGCAAATAGCAATAAGAAGCTTTACAACTACAAGACCAGATTTTCTAGTACCAACATCCATACATAATGGTCCGAGAAGGCCTTGTAACACAAGCTTAAAAGGGGGCCTGTCAGGAGAATTATGCCTCACTAACCACGGGCAGTATGAAATCCTGATAGGCTTTCTAGTTACAACAAATACGTTTCACAAAAAACATACCATTATAACAAGCCGGCAAAGGGAGAAATATCTGCTGTGAGCTCCACTCTAGCTTCACCCTTGGTTTTAGGCCCCATTCACACGATCGTATGAACGGGGCCGTATCTATTCTGCAATATTGCGGAATAGATGCGGCCCATTCACCTCTATAGGAGCGGGGAGCCAGCTTCGTGCCGCGGCTCCGCTGAAAAATATGAAGCATGTCCTATACTTGTCCGCATGCACGGACAAGTATAGGCATTTTGAATGGGGCTGCCCGGCGGTCGTGTGAATGGGGCCTTACTGACAAATTTATATGTGCTTGCATATAGGGACAAACCGATCAGTTAAGCCATAAAGGACAGAGGGGAGACACCCAGCAGACGTCTCTCCTACGCCCGGCTGTTTTTAATACTAGGGGAGAATTTATCATATGCTATCCTATGTATGTGACTTTTCTGGCACACTCAAATCACAAAACTTGGCACAAGACACGTTTTGCTCAAAACAAATGCATTTTTTTTTTCAATTTTTGCAACTTTCCAATGTTATCGAGTTGATCGGCCGAGGATGCCCTGCACGTATCGCTGAGCTGTTAGTGTGCTAGTATCACTGCTAGGTGTGACCGACTGTTATATGCGATGGCTCCTCACATCATCACACAGTATGGTTGCTCCACAGCAAGCAGGACTGAAACGCTCACCACAAGGTCTCCATACTTGAACCCAACTGTCGTGGGATCCCAACCAAAACCTGGATTCATCCCTAAAGACAATACTGGTTCCACTCCGTAGCAGTTTCAGATTCTTGTTCATGACACTGAAAATGAAGGCAACGGTGGGTGTCTGTCAATGGCAGGACATGTAATGGGTGCCATAACACCAAATTTCCTTCTGCTAAAGCACTTGAAAGGGTCCAGCAAAGACAGGGGTGTGTAATGAAGGAGTCGCTTGTGTCTGGATGCTGGATAATATGACTGTGGGAGCAGGCTTGTGCTCGTCGCCACATCAAACAATCCTCTCTACTGGTGGTGTGTCCGGAACCCTTATGTAGTGACTGCTCCCCACATCTCCTAACAGCTACCTCAGAAAGTCCCAGATGGTGGTCAGTTTGTGGAAACAACCATCCTGCTTCTCTCAGTCCAATGATGCACCCCTTTCAGAGTCTGTGAACTGGAACAATGTTGAGCGCATTGTAGAGGCATGTCTAGCAGTCAACGATCTCTCACCAAAAGGTACACCACCAAAAAGTGGCCTCTGTGAGCATTTTATAGGGTAGCGGAGAAGCACTTTTACGCCCTCTTGTGGCAAGACCCAGTGTCTAATCAGACCACACCTGTAATCATTTACATAACTGCCTTTCTATATGGGCACATTATTTTTTTTGTTAATGAGTTTATATCGTGCATTACTTCTCAGATGACGACTACTAGGACACCATATCCAGGAACCGTACACAAAGCTTTACATACATATATCACCCCATGGTATGCTGAAAGGAAACAAACAATAATATCTCTTTAGCTGCGGACCCTGACATCTGGCAGGGGATGATGGAAGTTTCCTATACATTTTAGATAAATAGCCATCAGATCCAACCAACTTTGGCAGGATCCGATGACCGTCTAACTTTGTTCTGCTTAAAGGATATGTACACTTTCAGGTGCAATTTATTTTATGACTGCATTTTACTCATTTCGGGCTTAATATTTTTTTTTTAATTGGTCTTTATTAAAAACATTCAGTAGCTTTGTCATAAAGGGTTAACTTCTGTCTAGCTGTAAGAATCATATTTTCACTTTTACTTTGTGCCGATCTAATAACCCTTATTTCTAAATAACTAATAGCTCAAAAACACTTATTTAAGCTTATACTTATTTGAGCTATAATGAGTGTTTATAAGGTCTGAGATCAGAGATAAGAAGCCGTCAAGTGAGCTACCTGATGGAACCTAGTAAAAACACAGTGGGGGAGATTTATCAAACTGGTGTAAAGTAGAACTGGCTTAGTCGCCCATAGCAAACCAATCAGATTCCACCTTTCATTTTCCAAAGGAGCTGTGAAAAATGAAAGGTCGAATCTGAATGATTGCTATGGGAAACTAAGCCAGTTCTATTTTTACACCAGTTCGATAAATCTCCCCCAGTGGCCTGTTACTGGAGAATCTCAAGTCTGTACAGAGAAAAGGGGCTCAAAATTTTTAATAAAGGCAAATTGAAAAAAAAAATATTTTTGGCTCAAAAGGAATACAATGCATTAATAAGAAAAAATATCCCTAAAAGGTATCCATAGACTTTAAAGTGGCACTGTGCTTTCAGTAAATTTTGGTATGTCATGGGGTTATATAAAAAGTTTAGATCCCCCCCACTGATCTCTAAAATAAGAATACAGAAGAGCTCACTTAACATGCTCTCTCTTTTCACTGCATGAGACAGGCACAAGATGGGCTCAAACTTTCTATTGAGTCGATCTAGCTTTCTGTCCTGCAGTGAGGAGAAAGAGCTCCCTAAGCTAGCACGTCTCTCCCCTCGTTTTGGAGATTGGAGGGGGTCCCAGACCAACACCAATCAAATTTTTTGATATGTCCCTACAACATATCAAAAGTTTACTGAAAGTACAGTGCCACTTTAAGGCTCCCATACACATTATTGTACTGTTGGCCAAACCTGCTGAGAATGGCAGGTTTGTACCACAGTCTAATGTATATGGGAAGCTCCCGAGTATCCCTGACAGATGATATCGGGAGAAATGGGGTAAAATTAAATTTCTTCAACCAATCCTTTTGTTCTCCTGGGAGATAAGCCGCTGCCAGATTGCTCCTCTTTCTCCATTGAATACACATACATGTTCGGCTGAACTGAAACTGTATGTGAATGGGGGAGTGGGGAGAGATTGTACGACTGACATCTATTAAAGGTGTACGCCCAGCTTTAGAAATAAGCCTCTGTGAAGAGTCTGGCTATGGCTCGCCTCCCTCTCGCTTACTAAATAAACACGTGCACTCGGCTGGGAAGAGCATACATGTTTATGGTGAGGCCAGCCTGCGTTTGACCGGCAGCTATCTTATTAGTACAGCCAGTTTTACTGCACAATGTATATAGCAAACCAAGGCACCTATCTATTTTTATTATGTGTACAAACCTGGAGAACCAATAAGCCCCAGTTACACAGACTTACCTTAGTATATTCGCTATATATCATACACAGAAAACATTTATAACACAGTCACAGATCACCACCACTATCAAATTAGAACATAAAGTGCAGCTCCTAGAAGGTCTATCACCTTCACATTTCTTGCCCCTGGTGTCAGCCACGCCCTTTTGGAAAGGAGAGGCATTTGCAACGTTTTTTCCCCCCAAAAAAAGTGGTATTTAAAAAGCTGAACAACTTTTTAAAGCCACTTTTCTGGTGCAAGGGAGATGATAAATTTTCTGCCTTTGTCTCCTGATTCCCTTGTATATTACATGATAAAACCGGCTGCCTACAACCACTAGAGGGAGCTCAGTGCATAGGAATTTATACAGCTACCACTTAACTCAATGGAATCTGTAAAATCGCCTTTCACCATGCTCCTTAGTGATTGCTGCAGGAAAACACAGTGGCTTTTATGCCAGGAAGAGGAGAAGGAGTTCAGCGACGACCCCACCATCAGGCTCACAGCAGTGGTCTGCCTACCTCACTGTAAATAACCTAGTGCAGACTACCTCTGGACAGTTGATAGATATGATGGCGCAGATTAGAATTAATCTCTTTG
Source organism: Rhinella marina (assembly GCA_900303285.1). Taxonomy (NCBI): domain Eukaryota; kingdom Metazoa; phylum Chordata; class Amphibia; order Anura; family Bufonidae; genus Rhinella; species Rhinella marina. The sequence goes on from ONZH01000474.1 coordinate 144,477, forward strand.
TATCACGGTTAAACAATCTTACAGTACCCAGTAATGATTCTACAGCATCAGCAGGACCCCCGGTTTATTAGTATGGGGCACGCAGGAGGCTGCAGGTTGCTGACCCCTGTTGAGCATTAAGCAAATCGCATCCACTCATGCACACAGAGACAGAGAGGATTTACCCAGGAGTCTCACCCCATATTTCCCAGCTTCGCACTCTGCAGTTGCGATACCGACGTGCCTTGTTTGGGAAGAACGTGAGCGCTATACCAAGCACAAGAGAACATAGAGATTTAGCATTTTGCCAAAGTACGCAATGATCCTTATGAGATTCTCTGAAAATGCAGGTGACTGATCATTAGGGAGCATAATACCTTTTAGTCAAAAGGGTGACCAAACCATAAGCTGAGCACAGGGTGTCACACTTTTGGGACCCCCAACAGTCAACTAAGAACTGAGAGGGAACCCAGCAGCAAGTTCTCAATTACAGGGAAAGCGATCCCCCAAAAATTCATGGACATGGTGGGTCCCCCAGGGTGCAAATTGAAGCTGCCATAACAAACATATAAGGGTCATGATTAGGGGAACCACCACTTACTTACCCAGAATTCCCTAATAGATCATTTGAAAATGGGTTTTCAAACTAAACAACCCTTTTAATGATCAAAAATGGAAACGGAATCCAGCTAAGGGGACAAAGGAACCATTCCAAACGGATGTTTTTGGGTATATGACCCTTCGAGTTCTCTTCTAATGTTCTGATACTTAATGGCAACCTATCATGTTGAACATGAGCAGGAGGACCGGAGCAGATTGATATACAGTTTTATCGGAAAAGATTCAGTATAATTTGTCATTTATACATTTGAAGGAGGCGGTTCCATCAGTGATTGACAATCTTCCCTCTATGAGGAGGTGGTCCTATCAGTGACTGACAGCCTTCCCTCTATGAGGAGGCGGTCCTATCAGTGATTGACAGCCTTCCCTCTATGAGGAGGAGGTCCTATCAGTGAGTGACAGCCTTCCCTCTATGAGGAGGAGGTCCTATCAGTGATTGACAGCCTTTCCTTTATGAGGAGGAGGTCTTATCAGTGATTGACAGCCTTCCCTCTATGAGGAGGAGGTCCTATCAGTGATTGGCAGCATTCCCTCTATGAGGAGGAGGTCCTATCAGTGAGTGACAGCCTTCCCTCTATGAGGAGGAGGTCCTATCAGTGAGTGACAGCCTTCCCTCTGAGGAGGAGGTCCTATCAGTGATTGACAGCCTTCCCTCTATGAGGAGGAGGTCCTATCAGTGAGTGACAGCCTTCCCCTCTGAGGAGGAGGTCCTATCAGTGATTGACAGCCTTCCCTCTATGAGGAGGAGATCCAATCAGTGAGTGACAGCCTTCCCTCTATGAGGAGGCGGTCCTATCAGTGAGTGACAGCCTATCAGTGATTTCCCTCTATGAGGAGGAGGTCCTATCAGTGAGTGACAGCCTTCCCTCTATGAGGAGGAGGTCCTATCAGTGAGTGACAGCCTATCAGTGATTTCCCTCTATGAGGAGGAGGTCCTATCAGTGATTTCGGCTTTCCCTCTATGAGGAGGCGTTCCTATCAGTGATTGACAGCCTTCCCTCTATGAGGAGGAGGTCCTATCAGTGATTTCGGCTTTCCCTCTATGAGGAGGCGTTCCTATCAGTGATTGACAGTCTTCCCTCTATAAGGAGACAGTCCTATCAGTGATTGACAGTCTTCCCTCTATTAGGAGGAGGTCCTATCAGTGATTGACAGCCTTCCCTCTATGAGGAGACGGTCCTATCAGTGATTGACAGCATTCCCTCTATGAGGAGGAGATCCTATCAGTGATTTCGGCTTTCCCTCTATGAGGAGGTGGTCCTATCAGTGAGGGACCTCCTCCTCATATAGGAAAGGCTATCACTGATCGGACCGCCTCCTAATAGAAGGAAGGCTGTCAATCATGGATAGGACCTCCTACTCATAGAGGGAAGGCTGTCACTAATAGGACCACCTACTCATAGAAGGAATGCTGTCAATCATGGATAGGACCACCTCCTCATAGAGGGAAGACTGTCAAACACTGATAGGACCTCCTTCTCATAGAGGGAAGACTGTCAATCTCTGATAGGACCTCCTCCTCATAGAGGGAAGGCTGTCAATCACTGATAGGACCTCCTCCTCATAGAGGGAAGGCTGTCAATCACTGATAGAACCACCTCCTCATAGAGGGAAGGCTGTCACTAATAGGACCACCTACTCATAGAGGGAAGGCTGTCAATCACTGATAGGACCTCCTCCTCATAGAGGGAAGGCTGTCAATCACTGATAGGACCTCCTCCTCATAGAGGGAAGGCTACCAGTGATTGAATGCCTTCTCTCTATGACTGTGTATTCAAAGGTAGCTGTCAACCACTTATAAGACTGCTTCCTTGACTTCAAAGACCAGAATGAGCAGGAATTTAAATGAAGATACAAGTTACACTGAATCTTTTCCTATAAACCTATATATCAATCTGCTCAGCTCCCCCTGCTCTATAACATGCTGTCTGCAGATTACATTGCATTTTCATGGTGACATGTTCCCTTTAAAGGGGCTGCACTATGATATCAACCATATTTTCTGGATATGGGATAAGGATCTGATCAGTGGGGATTCGAACACTGCAACCCCAATCGGCTATGAGAACAGAGTATCCATGTGTCCATATGAATGTAGTGGCCGGTTCAGCATGTGCACTGCCACTCCATCCATTCTCTACAGGACTGCTGGATGTAGTCGAGCTCTGTATCATGGCACAAGGTAGAACGCAATGTGCATGCAGACTAACCGAACGCCACCTAAAAATCCCATATAGCACAGCTAGGACTAAGTTTACCTTGCTAGTTGATGCTTTGTAGGTGGTCTTCAACTTCTGTGACAGCTGGCTTGTACTGTGACTAGCTGCAAAGACAAAAAACACTTTGTAATTATCTTGTGAAATATTGTATGGCAGCCCCATCAATGATTGGCCATCTGTATACGCCACAAATATACGCATACTCCAAGAGCCGCTGAGCAGAGGCTGGCATCTATGGCGTCCATCTGATCCAATAGGCCATATGGACAGTGGCTGTCTCATCTGAGACATTGGTGGCATATGGCTAGGATATGCCATCAATGTCAGATAGGTGCAGATCTCAGAGGTGGTACCAGACCAGAACACAGAAGTGAGTAGAAAACAGCCGTGCCCCCCATTAACTTTTATGGGACTACCAAAAATTCTACAGTAGTCCCATAGAAATTAAAGCAGTGGTTGCAGTAGCACGCTGCACTCTCTTTCACTTTTGGAGGTCAGTGAACCTCCAAACGGGAACCCAACCTACTTGACACTGGTGGCATATCCTAGCAATCAGATGAGACAACCCCCTCAGAATTGAAGTATTTAAACTCACAGGGATTTTCTTTGAATATTGTAGAGGAAATGTCGTGCTCCACAATGCTGACAGCCCACTGCCATCATTTACAAAGATTTTCATAGACATGAATGCTATCCCAATGACTCACAGGCATCAGGAAACGATGGCTTCAAACCATCAGCTGAAGTTTGTCTTTGCACTTCCTAAAAGTCAAGCTGGCGTGCCAGAACTGTCACTTTCAGGTGACAAGTATAACAGGTTATCTGCAGGAGGGCTGTTCACTTCATGGATCACCAGACACCCTGAGAGGGCAGCGGAAGTTACTACAAGTTCTATAATCACTAACACCAACCTCCACTGCTTTATATTCACATTTACATTTCATATCCTTGACAAAACTCATTTTTTTTTCTGTTCTTCCGGACCCCATGGAATAATCTACTGGATGCCTCGCAACACCTTTTACTCACGTCTAGCTCAGTACAATTTTAATACTCTAGCCCAGGGGTCCCCCAAACTTTTTACACAGGGGGCCAGTTCACTGTCCCTCAGACCGTTGGAGGGCCGGACTATAAAAAAAAAAAAAAAACTATGAACAAATCCCTATGCACACTGCACATATCTTATTTTAAGGTAAAAAAAAAACAAACAAACATTGTGCCCCCATCAGACCTCAGATCAGCCCACTGTGGCCCCCATCAGACCTCAGATCAGCCCACTGTGCCCCCATCAGACCTCAGATCAGCCCACTGTGCCCCCATCAGACCTCAGATCAGCCCACTGTGCCCCCATCAGACCTCAGATCAGCCCACTGTGCCCCCATCAGACCTCAGATCAGCCCACTGTGCGCCCATCAGACCTCAGATCAGCCCACTGTGCGCCCATCAGACCTCAGATCAGCCCACTGTGCGCCCATCAGACCTCAGATCAGCCCACTGTGCGCCCATCAGACTTCAGATCAGCCCACTGTGCGCCCATCAGACCTCAAATCAGACCACTGTGCCCCCATCAGACCTCAAATCAGCCCAATGTGCCCCATCAGACCTCAGAGCAGCCCACTGTGCTCCCATCAGACCTCAGAGCAGCCCACTCTGCTCCCATCAGAATAAAATAAAAAAAACTCTTACCTCTCTTGCGCCGCAGCTCCACTCCGGGTCCGGCGCTCCTCTGTCTTCTCTGCCCGCACTGCACTGTCACCTGACTGCGTGCAGCGTCAGGTCAGAGTGCGCGCACTACGTCCTGACACTGTACACAGTCAGGACAGTGTAGCACGGGCAGAGAAGACAGAGGAGCGCCGGACCCAGAGCGGAGCCGCGGCGCAAGAGGGGTAAGAGAGTATTTTTATTTTATCTGCCAAGAAATGACAGAAGTGCGGTGGGAGCCAGATAAATGGCCTCAGGGGGCCCCCTGCTCTAGCCACATGTACTAATGTAGTCATAGCAAGCTTTATGTGTTATACAATATACCACCTCTACTTGGGTGATGCTTGGACAGGGCAGGGAAACTCATCACTACTCCACCCACAAAGTCTTTTTTGTGTCCGCAGCCTGGATCTCTAAAAACGAGCATTCAAGTCTTGGTGACTGGTCAGACTTTACTTGTGGTTTTCCTACTGTTTTTGTACCACCAGAGTCCCTGACCCCAGTGGGTCAGCAACCAACTACACCGGGACTATCCTAGGAGGTGGCGGTGCAGTTGCTTCTCTGCAGCGAAGTCCAGATCCCTGTATAGGTGTTAAAGGGTGAATACCAAGGTAGTGCAGGAATAACACTATTAGGGTTTAGCCCAGGGGTGTTCAACCTGCAGCCCTCCAGCTGTTGTAAAACTACAACTCCCACTATGCCCTGCTGAAGGCTGATAGCTGTAAGCTGTCCAGGCATGCTGGGAGTTGTAGTTTTGCAACAGATGGAGGGCCGCAGGTTGAGCATCACTGGTTTAGCCTAAAGCCAAACTGGTTAGTTGGCACAGTGGGTTCACAATTGCTGCTGTGTAACAAGTCTGTGGCTTTCCTGCGGTTCTCTATCAATATCCTCTGCAGACGGCCGACCACAGCTGCTGGATTCAGTCCTTCCGGCATACCATACGTCACAGATGTAAATCAGTTCACTTCCCTTTCTGTAGACTTAAAAATAGTAGACCCCCAAAGCTCCCACCTCCTTCTTCTGATCCCATGTGAACACTGGATGTCCAGCCAGCTATATGGATCCTCTGCATGCATTAGATGACATACTCTCCCAGTAGTTTTCTACTTCACTGTGGTTATTTACCTTTTGTTTTCATTTGACCTTTACTTAATTCAGCCCCATCGATCGTCTGTCCTTCTACTGCCAGGCGTTCATTCAATGTGTCTATTTCACGTCGCACTTCAAAATAACAAGAAAATCCATTAACAATAGAAAGAAGAGCATTCTTCAGTTTTGGAAGTAGGAACAACTCATTTTCCAAGTACTAGGTCACAACAGCCTTAATTTTAGGAGAGACTGGTTACTGTAAAGGGTTTCCCATAATGAAAATGTATCACCTATCCACAAGATGTTAAGTGTATGGTCCCATGTCCCCTGTTTGGAATGGCAGTCAAACATGGACACTGACACTCTATTCAGACAGTATTGGACTGCCAGAGATGACAAAGCTCTGTACTCTGCAGTCTTTGGCAGCGCCATAGGCAGGCACCACGCTCAATACAAACCGGGGATATGTGACTCCCATCTTTGCAATGGGTTGATAGGTGATGCATTTTGATTACAGGAAAACTGCTTTAAGGAGCATGTCCACCAGAATTAAAGGGTTTCCCGAGATTTTCATATTGATGACCTATCTTCAGGATGGGTCATCAGTATCTGATCAGTGGGGGGGCCGACACTCAGGACCCCACTGATCAGCTGTTTGAGAAGACACCAGTGCTCCTGTGAGCGTCGGGCCTTCTCCGTGCTTTCCATGCACAGTGTCGAACATTGTATAGCGGCTGTGCTTGGAATCACGCGTAGCCCCATTCACTTCTATGGGCATTCATATTCCTTCCGGAAATGTACGAATTAATCAACTGGGTGTTACCGTTCTCCTTGTGCTGACATATGTTCCGGCTTTTTGATGCAGTTTTTGAAAGCAAAATCAAGTGTGGATCATAAGAGCGAAAGTATTACGGACAGATGCAACTTCTCCATTTTTTTTTTCAATCCACTCCTGGTTTTGGCTTCAAAAACTGCATCAAAAAAACTGAATGTGTGTCCGCACCCTCAGACTGTGCAGGGACACACCCTACTCACAAGGGGAATGGTAACGCCCAGCTGTCAATTGACTCTTACATTGTAGGAGGAACGGCATAATGCAGAGGTCTAAAAAAAAAATCCCAAACTGTTATCTGATAAGGAATACAAGTATTTATGAGTATTTACCAAAACCATCATTTCAGGAGAATGCACATGACCTGAAGATAACGATCCACCTATGAAGGATCATTTTTACATGTTATCTACCATTCAGTTCTGATCTATGCTCTTACTTCACTGCTTGGGACAAGACTATATTAATTCACATCTTTTAAGAGATGCCCTTTTAATGACCAGCAGCATTCAGACAAAAATTACATTTAGAGATGAGCGAACGTGCTCGTAACGAGCACTGTACCGCTTGGCTCCCCTGCGCTTGCATGGGCGCAGGCAGCCGTTTCCGTCCTCCTCACCCAACGGAAGCGGCTGCCTGCGCCCATGCGAGCGCAGGGGAGCCGAGCGGTACAGTGCTCGTTACGAGCACGTTCGCTCATCTCTAATGACATTGTAATAGCGATCAAATGAGTGCAAATCTTCTCATGTATGGTCAGTTTTGACCATCTTTCTCTCTGTGAAGTATGCTCACTGACCAAGCCCCTGAAGATGGAAAGCAAGATGTGAAGATACCAGGAGCTTTCACTCAAGGAAGGACAATCCAGTATTACTAAGTAAACATGCTCACAGCGGCAAAAAGCTCTAAAAGATACCAAACTGAAGCCCGAACATCAAAGAGTTGCTATCTCCATGTTATTTCTATTTCTTGGGAGTGCTGATAAAGATTCCTCCCAACCGCAAAGAAAAAGTCTCTTACAGGCAGCCAGAAAAAATAAAGCCGCCAGGAACCCGACCTATAAAAACAGCTGTAAAGCTTTAGACATGTCTCTCCTCATAATATACATCTGTCTGTGTGAGGTTGTAGCATGTCCGGGCCTTGTACTCGGAGTCTCTTACATACTTACACTCTAGATTCTCAATGTAGAGATTCTCAAATTCCCTTTCTATTTGCCCAAAGAGCTCCAGGAGTGTATTTCGCACCGAGGACGGCAGCTTGGAATCCTATGGATTGGAAAAACATAAAAGAGATTCCTATTACTCTACAAGTAACGCAAATCCACCCCCATCAAAGACACCACAAAAAACGTACCGTATTTTTCGCTTTATAAGACGCACTTTTTTTTCCCCCAAAAGCAGGGCCGTGCGGCTTATAAAGCAAATACTAGTGAACGCTTCCATGGAAGCACTCACTAGTATTCATTAGGTGCTGGGAACAGGGAAGAAGCGCTGCAAATGCATATAATACTCACCCTCCTTTGCCACGGCTCCGCTCTGGTCCGGTGCTCCATTATCTTCTTCTCCTGGCGCTGCACTGTCCTGACCCTGTACAGCATCAGGACGTAATGCGCGCACTGTGACCTGACGCTGCACACAGTCACGTGACAGTGCAGGGCCGGCAGGAGAAGACAGAGGAATGCCGGACCAAAGCGGAGCCGAGGTGCAGGACAGGTAAGAAGTTTTTTATTTTAGTTTGATGAGGCTCATTTGAGGTCCGACGGGGGCACATTGGGGGCTCATCTGAGGTCCGACGGGGGCACATTGGGGGCGCATCTGAGGTCCGACGGGGGCGCATCTGAGGTCCGACGGGGGCGCATCTGAGGTCCGACGGGGGCGCATCTGAGGTCCGACGGGGGCGCATCTGAGGTCCGACGGGGGCGCATCTGAGGTCCGACGGGGGCGCATCTGAGGTCCGACGGGGGCGCATCTGAGGTCCGACGGGGGCGCATCTGAGGTCCGACGGGGGCGCATCTGAGGTCCGACGGGGGCGCATCTGAGGTCCGACGGGGGCGCATCTGAGGTCCGACGGGGGCGCATCTGAGGTCCGACGGGGGCGCATCTGAGGTCCGACGGGGGCGCATCTGAGGTCCGACGGGGGCGCATCTGAGGTCCGACGGGGTGTCCGGGGCGCATCTGAGGTCCGACGGGGGCGCATCTGAGGTCCGACGGGGGCGCATCTGAGGTCCGACGGGGGCGCATCTGAGGTCCGATGGGGGCGCATCTGAGGTCTGATGGGGGCGCATCTGAGGTCTGATGGGGGCGCATCTGAGGTCTGATGGGGGCGCATCTGAGGTCTGATGGGGGCTGAGTGGGCTGATCTGAGGTCTGATGGGGGGCTCATTTGAGGTCTGATGGGGGCTCATTTGAGGTCTGATGGGGGTCTGATGGGGGTCTGAAAGGCCTGATCTGAGGTCTAATGGGGGCCTGACATGGAGGGCTGATATGGGGGTCTGATGTGATGTCCTGATATTTATGGGGGGGTCTGATATGAGGACTGACGAAAAATATTTTTTTCTTATTTTCCTCCTCTAAAATCTGGGGTGCGTCTTATCATCGGGTGCGTCTTATAAAGCGAAAAATACGGTAATAATGCTCCAGTACATGCACAATTGTGTTCACAGTTGAGTTTGCTATTCCGTCAAGCTAGTCTTTAGCCTGTCCCTGTATAAATGCGGCTGTCAAAAGGATAGAAAACATTGCTTTGCAGTCATCGGTATCTGTCTGGAAAGGAAACTGGATGGACCACAGCAGAATTCCATTATAGTCAATGGGGATCCGGCGGTATATGGCTGTGACCAGTAATGCCGGAGCTCTGGTAACCTGATCCTCCATTAGATCGGGCTACCAGATTCCCAATGCAACTTAGAATGCAGCCTAAAAAAAAAATCATCATGTAGTCTGAGGGGCACTGAGGGGCTTGCCAGGAAAGAAGATACACAGTGGGCTGTATAGTTTGCACTTACTCGTCTTTACTATTTGTAATCTTATACTTTATATTTAAAGGCTGTGCATACCTTGGGGTATGGGGTTATTACTGAAATGCAAGTATTGTTGTTATTATGTCTTATAAAAAGTTTGCTATTTGTCCTCTCATACATTGCAGGCTGCTCAGCACCATTCACTGTAAAATCCATCAGAAGAGCTCTGTGGCTGCTCACTCTGCTCTCCTAAACACTCAAAGCCGACCTCCATTTTAAAGGGAGCCTGTTACCGATGTTATGCTGCCCCCACTGAGGGCGGCATAGTGTATTTAGTGACACACCTGGTGATTTCAGTGGTCTGTCACTTCTTTTACGGTACTGTCATATCGAAAAGCACAGGACGTGCCAGCACTGTAAAGGGGATGATACTTGCTGCTTCGGCCATCCCATGCCTCCCGACGATGACTGTAAGGTTTCTTTCCTGTTGTGCATAGGTAAGAAAACTGTCTTTCATCGTCTGGAGGCAGAGGAGAGCAGTGAGCCTCAGACTCATCTTCCTCGCAAGGTTGGGATGCACTTCCAGGTTTGGTATGTCAATACTGACTGCCAGGCCCGAAGAGACAGACTGCTGAAATCACGGGTCTGTCACTACACTATGCTGCCCTCAGTGATGGCAGATCACAGTTATTTTATTCCAATGTAAGGATGTCAGCTTAGATTTTCGTTCAAAAGAGCAAAGCAGAGCAGATGGTCAAGAGATTTCACACTGAGTGGGACCAAGCAGCCTGCAAAGCATAAGAAGACATCCAGGCTGCAGAAAAGAAATGGAGCTAAATATTTTATAAAACCCACACTGGTTTCTATTCCAATACAGTTGTTGGGTATTCCATAAATTCAAGGTACCACATGTATGGAGAGAAAAAAAATAAGTCCCACTGCTCTGTCTTAATCCTATCTTAGAAACTCCCTCTTGGAAAGTTATTAGGCGCACAATGAAGAAACTGCAGCTTGGCAGGGGAGAGCAAACCTTGAAAGTTTATATTATCAAAATTAGGGTTATTCACTTTAGAAAAAAGACGACTGAGGGGAGATCTAATAACTATGTATAAATATATCAGGGGTCAGTACAGAGATCTCTCCCATCATCTATTTATCCCGAGGACTGTGACTGTGATGAGGGGACATCCTCTGCGTCTGGAGGAAAGAAGGTTTGTACACAAACATAGAAGAGGATTCTTTACGGTAAGAGCAGTGAGACTATGAACTCTCTGCCTGAGGAGGTGGTGATGGTAAGTTCACTAAAAGAATTCAAAAAGGCCCTGGATGTATTTCTGGAGGGTAATAATATTACAGGTTATAGTTACTAGAAAGGGGTCGTTGATTCAGGGAGTTATTCTGATGTCTGATTGGAGTCGGGAAGGAATTTTTTTCCCTAAAGTGAGGAAAATTGGCTTCCACCTCACAGGGGTTTTTTGCCTTCCTCTGGATCAACTTGCAGGATAACAGGCCGAACTGGATGGACAGATGTCTTTTTTTCGGCCTTATAAACTATGTTACTATATGAAAAAAAAAAAAAGTCCACCTTTTCTAAAATTGATTAATGACATGTGAGGAAATACGTAGTCACATTCGCAACCATTTATGTAATTAACACAATGCAATCGATAATAATGTAAAAAAAATCATGCAACTTTACATAGTCTTATAGAGGTTGTCTGGTTCATGATATTATTGATCTATTCTTATGATAGGTTATCAATATCAGACCATCTTGCAGGTTAGCTATTTGAAGAGGCTCAAGCGATGGGTCCTCATCAATGTTCACTTGCACGTAGTCTACTCTGCAGCAGCAGGGCAGGGCAACTGCAGCTTCTGCCACCGTTCAAGTGAATTAATGGATGTATATAATGAACTTCCACTGCTGCTACAAAGCAGTGGGCCGGTAAACACTGACAAGGACTAATCTGTGGGGGTGCTGGGAGTCGGACTTCCAAAATCTGATGTTGATGGCCTATCCTGAGGTATAATGAAACATTTGTTTAAAAAAAATAAAATAATAATAAAATAATAATAACCCATGACCGTCCACAGTTCCATTGCAGGCCTATACATCTCCATGATAAAAGAAATCTTGTGTAGTCTGATCCCGCAAGTACAGTCCATAGATCATAAAAAAAAGTAGATGGAAGGGAGTATGGCGGCAGGGTGACACCGTGCAGGGTTTGTCTGTAATCTGTAATATTACAGTCTCATGGAAGATCTCTATAGGAGCTGTATAAATAAATCGGACGGAGGCTTTGAAGTAAAACTATTTCCAGAGTTGCTTCATTTGTTGCACTAGACTAGAGCAATGTAAATGTTTACACAGAGCGACACGGTCTTAAAAAATACATCTAAAAAATACAAATAAAACTATGAGTTGTTAAAGCTAGCCATACAGATGTTTATCAGCCGAACCTGCCAATTTCAGCAGGTTTGACCTAAAAACTAAGGCTGGGTTCACATCTGCGCTCTGAACTCCGGCCGTTTGTTCCTGCCAAGGAAAAGACTGCAGATAAGGATCGGCCATGCTGGATTTCAACTGTCCAAATCTTTTGTTAGCAGGGAGGTAAGCTGCAGCCAGTGGACTCTGGCAGCAGCTTTGGTTCATTTACCATTTACTACATATTCATGTTCGGCCGAGCATGCATCTGTATGCAAGGATCGGAAGAGACAGCTATTGGCCAAGCTTAAAAGGGTTCTCCGGGAATTAAGAAAATTAAAATACATAAATATTACTTAATTATAAATATATTCCCAAATACCTTTCATTAGTTATAATGGCTCATTTTGTCTAGGGAGTAATGATTAGGAGGAAGAAAATGGCCGCTGTCCTATTAGTACACACAGAACCTGTCCTAATCACACAACACTGAGCTAAAGAGCTGCCTCAGCCTCCTCTCTGCTCTGTCTGTCAGGGATTATGATCCTGAATACTGCTGATAATAACTTCATCTAAATCTCTGTAGGAATGGAGTCCATGAGGAGACATGAGGTACAGAGAGGACGGACAGGACAGACTGTGGTAATGGAGACTGCATACAAATGCTGCTGCTCATTAGTCACATCTGCTCATTAACTTCATTCCTACAGAGATTCAGTTAAAGATCTTATCAACTGTATTCAGGAACAAAATCCCTGACAAGTAGAGCAGAGGAGGATGAGGCAGCTCTTTAGCTCTGTTGTGAAGTAACTTGTCCTGCTGTGTGATTAGGACAGGTTTTGTGTGTACTAATAGGACGGCGGACATTTTATTTCCCCTGATGATTGCTCCCCAGACAAAACGAGCCATTATAACTAATGAAAGATATTTGGGAATATATTTATAATAAAGTAAAATTTAAGTATTTTCATTTTCTTAATTCTCGGAGAACCCCTTTAAAGGGGGTATGCACCTACTTACTTACTTATTATTTACTTACTCACCTGCTCCCCGTTCCCAGTCTATAAACTTACAGACTGATGGGGTCACATGCCTCACTGCCTCCTTCCGGGGACGGGAAGACCAGTAAATGGGACCATGGAGGTGGAAAAGAGCAGTGGGAAGCAGGTGACCATGTTTATTTTCCACAGGTACTACAGGCAGGGGTTGAAATTTAAAAAAGGGGTAAAAAATGGACAATGCCTTTAAGTCTAAACTGGAAACTAAAACCCCTGAGGAGCCCTGACAAGTGTGTATACAATCTTTTCATTCTCCGGTAACTAATGCAAATATATATTCATGGATGTGTACTCAATACAAAGGAAACCATCTCAGCCATCGACCAGGCTGCAGAATATAAGGGTGCAAATAGACAAGCAAAAAGAGACTAGCTAATGTCTGCGGATGCTGCAGAGTAGTCCTCCTCAAATAGAACGGATATAAAATAGACAGCGATCCCGTCTGTTACAGTCACTGCTATAATGAGTGCAGCACCATCACAGAGACTGCTCCATACAGTCTCTCCTTATCTGAAATCCATAAAAAGCCAAGGCTTTCAACCCCAGCCCGCCGGAGAAATTCAATATATGCTTCTGCATGAATGTTCAACGGCAGAGTGTGTGTTTAAACATGCAATAATGTAGCGGTAAATGGCACCATACAGAGGACGATCAATACCTCGTCTGAGTCAGCGTTAATCTAAGTCTAATCAATTTAGAATAATTCACTGTCATGGGCTCTACGAGATACACGCAGGTCTGACCCAGTATGTCAGCAAAATAAAAACTAAGCAGGAAAAAACTATGTTTGTTATGTGTGCAACGAAACTGTCTTAAATGGGCTGTCTAGGGCTACTTTCATACTAGCGGCAGGGGCGTCCGGCAGGCTGCCGGATCCGTGCTGCCACTAGTGCACGTCCAGCCGCAGCATGGCAAATTGCCGAGAGACAGCCGGACTAAAACTACGACGTGCACTAGCGGCAGCAGGGATCCGGCAGGCTGTTCACCCCGCCAGAACAGCCTGCCAGACATCCCTGCCGCTAGTGTGAAAGTAGCCTTATATTTGATACTTATGACCCTATCCTCCTCCATGAATATCAGGTAGGACAGAGGTCTGCACTGCTCCCAATCAGCTGTTTGAAGTAACCGGTGAGCGCTGCGGCCTCTTCATAGGCGAGTGACATCACGTTCTTCGGTCACATGGCCTACACTCAGCAGAATCGATATCTAATGGATGGTGCTGTGCTTGGTAAGCGAAGGGGACATGGTGGCCTCCTCAAAGCGCCTGATCAGGAGGGTTCCAGGATAGGTCATCAATATCATAATCCCTTTTAATCAAGCCTCCAATAATGTAGAAAACCTATGTCATGGCAACACTCTGTGCCCCCTGGCATCCCATTGGACTCCTGTGTCCCATGCTGCAGCCTGGCTGCTGGGTCTCTTTTAGTGTGTGTATTAGTGTCTATTCATTTAACCTCTCCTTGCATCACTGCAAGGGTTAAGTCCTTTTTTTCCTCTGTGTTCAGCTGTTTGTTCCACCCCTTGCCTAAGCAATCCATTAGATTTCTTTAGGTTTGACTAGCTTGCTAGGCCCCGCAAAAGAGCTATAATCCCTTCGTCTGTCTGTGTAACAACTTCAGCCTGTTTCAAGGATCCTCACTCTGCCACCTGACCTGTGCCTGTTTCATGACTACGTGTAGTATTTCACAGATGCGCACATACTTTCCCTGCCCTGACCTTTGCCTGTTTCATGACTATGTGTAGTATTTCACAGATTTGCACATACTTTCCCTGCCCTGACCTGTGCCTGTTTCATGACTATGTGTAGTATTTCACAGATTTGCACATACTTTCCCTGCCCTGACCTGTGCCTGTTTCATGACTACGTGTAGTATTTCACAGATGCGCACATACTTTCCCTGCCCTGACCTTTGCCTGTTTCATGACTATGTGTACCATTTCACAGATTTGCACATACTCGGTCTGCCCTGAGCTCTGTCCGTTTCATGACTACAGGTATTAACAGATTCCCTCAGTGCTTGACACCGATGTCTGGCCTGGTTGCCCCCCTGTACCAAAGGCCAGATCCTTGTACAGGGGGTTAAAGAGTAAAAATTAGGGGACCTGCAAGGATAACGCCAGTTGGCTGGCACAGTGGGTCCACACTCCCTGCCCATAAAAACCTAAAAACACAGAACTTGTGAAAAAATCTCTCATGATAGCCAGCCCTGATGTAGACAGCGGAGCTGTGCCAGGGGGCTGTACAGAGTCAGGAGGCAACCTGTGTGCAGCCATATTACAGAGTTATTCTCCTAGAAGAACTGCCATTTTTCTTAGCTCTCTATCTAACAGAAAACACCTCCATATGAAAAAGTGGCATACTACAGCGCTGTACAGCTCCTAGGCTATGAGGAGCCATAACACAGATAATACTGCAACAATGGTGTTTTCTTCCTGAACTTTTCTATACTGCTTCTGTAATCCAGCAGCTACCAGATCATTAGGTCTCATGAGGCCGTATTAATCACTGTATACATTGTGCAAGATTTGTGTCTCAATCACCATTTTCAAAATCTCTGCTTGCTATCAATGGGAGCATTTTATGGTTTTGCTTCCTACTGGTTAGCAGAGGTCAATTAGCAAAGATTATAAGGGTGATTTCAACAGGATAAAGCCCTTTAAACAAACTCGGCACAGTAAACAGGGCTTAAAGGGGTTGTCTCACTTCAGTAGGTTGCATTTATCATGTAGATAAAGTTAATACAAGTCACTTACTAATGTGATTGTCCATATTGCTTCCTTTGCTGGCTGGATTCATTTTTCTATCACATTATACACTGCTCGTTTCCATGGTTACGATCACCCTGCAATCCATCAGTGGTGGTCTTGCTTGCACACTATAGGAAAAAGCATCAGCCTCTCTGGTGTCCAGGACTGTGGTAGCACACATAGGCTGGTGCTTTTTCCTATATTGTGCAAGCACGATCACCACTGATGGATTGCAGTGTGGTCTGTAAACGAGCAGTGTATAATGTGATGAAAAATTAATCCAGCCAGCAAAGGAGGCAATATGGACAATCACAATACATTAGTAAGTACATGATAAATGCCACTTACGGAAGTGAAACAACCCCTTTAATGGATACAAAAGCAGTTTTATTATTATTCATTATTATTAATTTTATTATTTTATTTAGTATTAGTTTGGTGCGGCCAATGCTACTTGATTTTGCTGCAAGTGGGCGCAACTTGGCTTGTACAGCCGAGCAGACCTTTTTGGCCTTACCCTTACAGAGAAATCTATCACTTTATAAATTAATTTACAGAAATTCTAATGAATCTAAACTCTAAACCTATCCGCCAGTTGCCTCGTAAATGGTCTGACATAATGAAATTAAACATCTACATGGCGAATTACGTAAGCCTAATGACATTAACAAAAGCTAACGTGATTCCCTGCAGAACATCTGCTTCTAGTAGGTACAAGCCTCCTAACTAGACACAACTAATCGGCAGCGAATCCTCTAAAGTAATGGACATAAAAGGAAGCGAAGAAACCTGAACCTACTGTCAACACCGAGCGTTATAAAACCTGAGCGCACAAATCAACTCAACGTACACAAAGGAGCCGAGGCTGAGGAGCCATTTAACAAAAGCTGAGGATCTTGTTCCAGGTTTGTTGCAACCAAAACACTGCCTTTTCCTGATCTGTGAAGGTCAAGTGACGCCTTTATCATCCACGTTCAATTATGTAAAAATAGTCCGTGACTCATAATAAATGAAGAAAAACAGAAGCTCCTTCCACATCCACAGATAAAGGTTTAACAAGTGCCAAACCGGGACCAAGGGACACCCCCTGACAAGAACAAACCCCGGCAGCTACATATGGAGAAGACTTATCAACGCAATCAAATAACCGAAAAGGGAAAGCGGTGTCTGACCTCTGAGAATATTCTTGACAAACAATTTTCATGTGTCTGGAAGAAAGGGTGTGAGGCTTTCCTCCTTGTCGCAGTCCAGGTGACTAATTTGTTAAAGGGGTATTCCCTTACTATGATGGTACATGGCTAGGAAAGGCCATCACTTTATGATTGGTGGTGATCGCACCTCGGGGAGAAAGAAGGGGTTACGGCGTGGGTGTAGCGCTGAATCCTCCTTAAATTTTTCCCTGCACAGGCAGTCCATTCATTCGCATGGAGATGTGCTACACTGGGAATGACAATGGAAAGAGTGAGGGGATCCAGTGCTAAACCAGGGTTGTGTCACAGAGGTCAGATGTTACCGGTCATAAAGTGATGTCATCTCCTGCCGATATAAGATCAGAAAACTTTTTAAAGGGGTTCTCCGGGAATTAAGAAAATGATACCTAAATATTACTTTATTATAAATATATTCCCAAATACCTTTCTTTAGTTATAATGGCTCGTTTTGTCTGGAGAGCAATCATCAGGAGAAATAAAATGGCCGCCGTCCTATTAGTCCACACAAAACCTGTCCTAATCACACAGCAGGACACAGCCACATCCCCACCTCCTCCCTGTACTTCATGTCTCTTCATGAACTCTGTTCCTTCAGAGTCTCAGCTGAATATCATATTAAACTGTATTCAGGACCATAATCCCTGACAAGCAGAGCAGAGAGGAGGATGAGGCAGCTCTTTACCTCAGTGTTGTGAAGTAACTGCTGTGTGATTAGGACAGGTTTTTTAAGTACTAATAGTACAGCGGACATTTCATTTCTCCTAATGATTCCTCCCCATAGAAAACAAGCTATTATAACTAATAAAAGGTATTTGGGAATTAATTTATATAAAAAAAGTAATATTAACGTATTTTCTTAATTCCTGGAGAACCTCTTTAACTATCTGAACGATGCCAGGCAGCAGTTGTTCTTCTCCACAAGCAGGTGGTATATTACTTTTCAATACGATTACTATTGGTAATTGTGCCCTACTGGGTTTGAATGGTTCCGATTCCCAGCAGCAGACAGAGCTACTATTTGCAAAGTGGAAGATACCACATGGCAGATTCAAAGGGGGTTTCCAGGATGACAGCCTTTTTAACTAGCCCTTGAAGCGTGTGACCCCCTAACGTCAAATAATCAGACATAACCGCTGCCCTGGCTCTATTTGGCAGGTTTCCCATCCCCGGCCTGTTCAGTTCCAGCCAGGGTATAAACGGGACCACGAGCACTGCTGCAGCCAATGATGGACCTCACCAACATGTCAAGAGTAGGAGAGTATGATTTTTTATTTTTTTTTTTAAGTTAGGTACCACATGATCCAGGTGCTAGTTACAAATGGCCATAGTCCTGGAAAATCCCTTTAAGGCTCATACACACAACAGTGCCATTTGCCTGGGCCCAGTATGGCAGCACAAAGTCCCCATCAGTCCACAGATAAATCTGTGCAGCATTTATTACACACCCATATAACCAGGATCCGTAATATGGCCGTGTGAAAGGCAGCGAGATGCTGAAAATGCCTTGTTCCTTGAACTAAAATAAAATTAAAATAAAAAAACTCCTCTGCACAGTCGAAAAGCTTTGTTAGGCCGTAATTTTTCCGTTCTTCTGATCTGTCAGAAGAACAGAAAAGGATCCATTTTAGCCATTTCTATCTGAGATCTCTTATTGTAGGCCTCTTTTACACAAACAATTCAGATTGGCTCCGGATGCGTTCAAGTTGTATTTAGTAAAACTCGCACCATTGTGTAAGCAAGTTCAGTCAGTTTCGTCTGGGATTGCATTCAGTTGTTTAGTTTTTTTTTTTCTGCGTGGGCGCAATCCGTTTTGATGCGTTTTTCACGCGCGTGAAAAAAAACTGAAGGTTTACAAACAACATCTTAGCAACCATCAGTGAAAAACGCATTGCATCCGGACTGCATCCAGGTTACATCCAGATACAAGGTGTTTTTCACTTTTTAAGGGCCAGGGCTGCGTGAAAAACGCAAAATATAGAACGTGCTGTGATTTTCACGTAATGCAGAACTGATGCGTGAAAAACAACGCTCATGTACACAGACCCATTGAAATGAATGGGTCAGAATTAAGTGCGGGTGCTATAAGTTCACGTCACGCATCGCACCTGCGCATAAAACTCGCTCGTGTGAAAGGGGCCTTAGACAAAAAAAGACTAAGCACACAAAAAGCATATAATAAATTAAAAGAAAATATTAAATGAATGCTGTAACCTTCATTTGTTGAAACTTTAATAACTCTTGGACTGTTAGCTGCTTACCCAGCAGTGTGGTGCTTTTCTACAGCTTCTGTGCAGACTCGTGTCTCCATGGTAACAGACTACAAACACACTTTGTAGTCTGATCCTGTAGTTATATTGTTTTCTTTGTGTCTACCTACTTGGACATTTTTCACCGTTGTATGAATGTAGCCTATCAGCTGCCCTCCAGTATGGACTGCTGAAGGTTTATTCTGTACCCTTTACATACAGAACATGTACTCTTTGTCTCCTAGGTGTCTGTGTATGGAGCAGCCTCTACTATAGAGGGCACCAACGGCAGGGGAAGGCTGCAAATCTACTTTATATAAACTATATTATAAAATTATGGGTAAAGTCAGGTCCTTCAAAACTTTGAACAATACAATGGCCAGGTATTCTCTATAGGCTTAATGGTTATGTGCTGTAATTAGAGGCATGACAAACTAATTATCCCTAGAAGACTACAGGAGACACACACATGCCAGGAAATTTTTACTACCAACAAAGGAAGAGATTTTTTATTGCAAGGGCTGTTAGACCAAAGAATTTACTGCCAGGGGAGTGGGAATGGAAGTATCACTGGAGAGAAGTTTTAATGCTTTCCTTTCAAGGAAAGGTACGTCTAAAAGCTAAAAGGAAAAAAGCCTCAAATTACAGTAAAGGTTTCAGGAAACTGGTCTGATTGCCCGTCGGTCATGAATTTCCTTTCCAGTTGAAGACTACACTGGTATATGGCTCACTGGGCGGGTTGTTTCATCTTCCTCTGCGTCAGCTATAAACATTCATATTCTGACATCTTTGATTAATTTTCAGAGAAAAGGCAAAAAATATAAAGGTCTAGTGATCTTTCAACAAATTTTGCATAAATCAATAATACAGATGAATAAGAAACTTTGAAATATATACGGTATATCTTATCAGAGAAAATGAATTTTTTTGTACCAATACATAAGAAATGACAAAATAAAAGCAAATAGTCCTGAAATCTAAGAATCGATCATCTTGTGTCTGCAGCTTCTATGCAGACTGGTTTGTCTCCATGGTAACAGGCTACAAAGAGACTCTGCTGTAGTCAGTCATACTCCCAGCTATGTGCCCACTACTTGCCAACAGTCAGTAGGTTAACAATAAGGCTAAATTCACGGATCCGAGGCCCATTGACTTACAATGGTTTTAGTGCCGGATCGTTTTTTTTTTTCCATGTCCAAAAAAACAGATCCGGCACCAATGACTTACATAGTCCTGATCAGTATCCCATGACACGCTCAAAACGCTGCTTGCACTCCACTGGTGCACCTTTGTTCTGGTTTGTTCAGTTTTGTCCCTATTGATAATGAATGAAAACAAAACTGAAGCGTTTTCCTCCGGTTTTAAGATTCTCACGGATCTCAAAACCAGAAAGGATAATGCAGATGTGATAGTAGCCTAAGACAACATTCACATGACAGTGAAAAAAACATCAGCTAAAAACGGATAAACTGTCAGTTTTCAACTGACCTTTTTTTTCACGAATGCTTTTCTGAGAAACAGACGTTACAGTCCCCTTCTATTGTATGGGGGTTGTCAGTCGGTGAAAACGGACCAGATAGAACATGTTCTATTTTTTTGACGCCCGCTATTCACTGGCCGTCAAAAAAACTGCTATGTGTAGACTGTCATTGTTCTTAAAACGGAAGTGTGATGGACATTTTTCAACGTCATTTGAATGTAGCCTAAGTAGGTAGACACAAAGAAAACAATATAACTACAGGATCAGACTACAAAGTGTGTTTGTAGTCTGTTACCATGGAGACACGAGTCTGCACAGAAGCTGTAGAAAAGCACCACACTGCTGGGTAAGCAGCTAACAGTCCAAGAGTTATTACAGTTTCAACAAATGAAGGTGACAGCATTCATCTTACTTCCTATATCTTGACTTTTCCTTTTCAAGATCTCTGCAGTCACTGAATGGAAATATTATTATTTACTTCCAAGGGGGGAAAAATTATGTTAGATTTGTATAAAAAAATAAAAAACAAAATCACACGGATTAACAGTACAGTTACCAAAGCTTGTAACAAGCTAGGCACCTGACCAGGACAGACCTTTATCCCCTAGGAATAAACCACGGCAGTTCCCACTGAATAACAGCAAGCAGAGATATTGAAAAGAATAAGGATTTGTAGGGAAATATGCTGGGGAATTTTACAACATTTCATTATAGAAACCCTTACCCATAGATAAATTACTCGAAGATATAATCAAATTATGGTTCTGTTCATAACCTTGGCCTTAGAGCATGCACACATTACTGCAGCACATGAAGTCCATAGATGGAGCAGCCAGGGCTGCAGGTGCTTTCCATCTCAGGAACGCAGCATTATGTGTTGGCAAGCCGCTGGAAATAGTTTGGAAACTACACCTCATGAGGCTGGGATTCCACATTCAGGTTTCTAGATACAGTTTTTGAAGAAAAAGCCAGGAATGGATTCAAAAAGAGAAGTCTCAGTCTTTCCTTTAAAGAGGTTTTCTGGGGTTATCATATTGATGGCCTATCCTCAGCATACGTACAGTGCCTTGAAAAAGTATTCATACCCCTCCAACTTTTCAACAAAGTTACATAAGTAAGGCTACTTTCACACTAGCGTTTTTGCTGGATCCGGCAGTGTTCAGAAAAAACGCTTCCGTTACTGATAATACAACTAGAGATGAGCGAACATGCTCGAAACGAGCACTGTACCGCTCGGCTCCCCTGCGCTAGCATAGGCGCCGGCAGCCACTTCCGTCCTCCGGAGGAGGAAGGAAGTGGCTGCCGGCGCCCATGCGAGCGCAGGGGAGCCGAGCGGTACAGTGCTCGTTTCGAGCATGTTCGCTCATCTCTAAATACAACGTCTGCATCTGTTATGAGCGGATCCGGTTGTATTATACTTAACATAGCCAAGACGGATCCGTCATGAACTCCATTGAAAGTCATAGGGGGACGGATCCCTGTTCTATTGTGTCAGAGTTAAACGTCTTGCTCCGCATCACATGACGAAAAGTAAACTGAAGCTGCAGTTTGCTCTCCGTTATGAGAAAGCAAGGGAATGCATTTTGGAGCACTCCATCCTGTTCAGTTCAGTTTGGTCCCCATTGACAATGAATGGGGACGAAACGGAAGTGTTTTTCTCCGGTATTGAGATCCTCTGATGGATCTCAACACCAGAAAATAGAAACACTAGTGTGACAGTAGCCTAAACTTACACGTATTTTATTGGGATTTTATGTGATAGACCAACACAGCTCAGTAGCAAGTAGGTGTGAAGTGAAGAGAAAATGATACATGGTTTTCAAAATTTTTAATAATAAAAATCTGAAATGGCCTCAGAGGTTTGTTAGAATACATTAGTGATCAAACAGCATCATGAAAACCAAAGAACACACCAGATAAGTCAGGGATAAAGTTGTGGAAAAATGTAAAGTTCTGAACATCTCACAGAGCACTGTTCAATCCATCACCCGAAAATGGAAGGAGCCTGGCACAACTGCATACTGACCGCCCAGGCAAGGAGAACACTAATTAGAAAAGCAGCCAAGAGGCTCATGATCACTCTGGAGGAACTGCAGAAATCCACAGCTCAAGTGGGAGAGTCTGTCCTCAGGACAACTATTGGTCGTGTACTCCAAAAATCTGGCCATTATGGAAAGGGTAGCAAGAAGAAAGGCATTTTTGAAAGCAAGCCATAAGAAGTTCCATTTGCTATTTGCCACAAACCATGTAGGGGACACAACAAATACGTGGAAGATGATGATCAGATGAGAACAAAGTTGAGTTTTTGGGCCTAAATGCAAAACGCTATGGCCCTGATTTATCACACCTTCACTCCAGAATTCTGTCTTCAAAAAGTCGCACGATAGGGCTTTTACGACTTTTTTGCGACTTTTTGCATGTGTACACCACTTACTCCAGTTTGTAATATGGGTGGAAAAGTGGGTGTGGTTAGCCATGTTAATGAGTTTCACTCCAGATTTATCATTGCGACTTTTTAAAAAAAGTCGCAAAATAGTCGCAATCTCACTCCAGGAGGAGGGTGGAGTAGGAAAAGTGGAGGAGCTTCTCTAGACAGAAGTATTAGGTTTAAGGACAAGCCACATTTATCAAACAACCTGTGACGTTTGATAAATGTGGCAGAAAGTACTCCAACACAGACTGAAGCAAAACGGACTTCAAATATTTTCCTAATGATAAATTCCCCCCTATGTGTGGCGGAAAACTATAATGCACATTAACCTGAACACACCATCATCATCGTGAAACATGGTGGTGGCATCATGCTGTGGAGATGCTTTTCATCAGCGGGGACAAGGAAGGTGGTCCTCTAGAGGTGATGTGAATATGGATGGAGCTAAATACAGGATAATCCTGGAGGGAAACTTTGTAGAGGCTGCAAAAGACCTTGAGACTGGGGCAGAGGTTCACCTTCCAGCAGGACAACAACCCTAAACATCCAGCCAGAGCTGCAATAGAATGGTTTAGATCAAAGCATATTCATGTGTTAGAATGTCCAGACCTAAATCCCATGGAGAATCTGTGACAAGACTTGGAAATTGCTGTTCATACTCCATCCAATCTGATTGAGCTTGAGCTATTTTGCAAAGAAGAATGGCAAAAATGTCAGCCTCTAGATGTGCTATGCTGGTAGAGACATCATAAAAGACTTCTACTTGTAACTGCAGCAAAGGGTGGTCCTACAAAGTATTGGCTGAAGACAAATGTTTCTACACTTTACAGATTTTTAATTAAAAATTTTGAAAACAGTGCATCATTTTCTCTTCACTTCACACGTACTTGTTACTTTGTGTTGGTACATTACATAAAATCCCAATAAAATACATTTACGTTGTGGTTATAATGTTATAAAATGTAGAAAAGTTCAAGGGGTATGAATACTTTTTCAAGGCACTGAAGGTCATTAAAATGAGATCGGTGGGAGTCTGACCCCTGGAAACCCCTACGTTCAGCTGTATGTAGAGGCCGCCGTGCTCAGGGAACACTACGGCTTCTTCCTAGGCCGTTCATCAGTCCCATGGCTTAGGAGAAGCTCAGTCCTATTCAAGTGAATGGGGCTCAACTTCGATACCAAGCAAAGCCTCTATCACAGGGGTGGCCAACCTGTGGCTCTTGAGCCTCATGCGGCTCTTTGCCTCTTCAAGTGTGGCTCTAGCTGTGGAGCCAGGAAGCAGTCAGGCTGGCTCACTCTCCATCCCATGCTCAGATCTCCTTTCTTGATCGGGCACCATTACTACTCTGCAGCTCCAGTTTGCTCCCCACTACGTCCTGATGCACAGAACGTGGTACGTGCACATCGGGTCACAGTGGAGAGCGTCTCAGACCTGCAGAGTATCAGGCGCCCGATGAGGAGCCCTGTTCCGATCAGGAGATGTAGGCAATTTTTTTAATTATAGAACTGAGCATTGGGTCTGATCTGAGCATTGGGGGGGGGCTGATCTGAGCATTGGGGGGGGGGGGGGCCTGATCTGAGCATGGGGCGGGGGGGGGGCCTGATCTGAGCATGGGGCGGGGGGGGGCCTGATCTGAGCATGGGGCGGGGGGGGGCCTGATCTGAGCATGGGGCGGGGGGGGGCCTGATCTGAACATGGGGCTGGGGGGGCCTGATCTGAACATGGGGGGCGGGGGGGCCTGATCTGAGCATGGGGCGGGGGGGCCTGATCTGAGCATGGGGCGGGGGGGGGGCCTGATCTGAGCATGGGGCGGGGGGGCCTGATCTGAGCATGGGGCGGGGCGGGGGCCTGATCTGAGCATGGGGCGGGGGCCTGATCTGAGCATGGGGCGGGGGCCTGATCTGAGCATGGGGCGGGGGGGGCCTGATCTGAGCATGGGGCGGGGGGGGGCCTGATTTGAGCATGGGGCGGGGGGGGGGGGGCCTGATCTGAGCATGGGGCGGGGGGGGCCTGATCTGAGCATGGGGCGGGGGGGGGGCCTGATCTGAGCATGGGCGGGCGGGGGGGGCCTGATCTGAGCATGGGGCGGGGGGGGGGGGGGGCCCTGATCTGAGCATGGGGGCGGGGGGGGGGGGGCCTGATCTGAGCATGGGGCGGGGGGGGGCCTGATCTGAGCATTGGGCGGGGGGGGGCCTGATCTGAGGATAGCGCTGCCTATACCATCGTATCAGGTAAGCGTCAAATTGATGGGGGCTGAACTTTACACGTGATTGGACCGCTCATTATGTTCACACCCTCGTGTGACCTGTAGCCCACCTGTTGGTCATGGAACATGTCAATCCTGCGCCTTAGGATATAAATACTTGGTGTTTGGCATGTTTCCTCATTGCTTCCCTAAACCCCTGATGAAGCTAGCAGAGGCTGGTGAAACATGTTGGGGGGCAGTTGTTAGGTTTTAAATTCTGATCCACGCCTAGCTGTCATTGTCTATTTGATTATTTAGAAACTCTTGCAGACAGTTGTGGACTGCATGGGTCAGTGTGGCTAACTGACTGCAGTCAACATCGGAGTTTAAACATTGGTAGTGGGAATTTGTGCACACCCCACACCGAGTTACAACAGTCATATATGCTGATTATTTAAGAATAGTGGCAGCAGACGTGGGCAGAGGTTTTTACATCTTTGGTTTACTCACTATTATTTCTTAAGCAGTTTCAATAAAAGTTATATTTTAGTATCATATAGATTTATCTGGGGAAATATTTGGTTATTGGCCTTTAGTGGCTTTTGAAATAATTCATGTGTAAAATACCAAAACCCAGATAGGGTCCCTTTATTTTTGATCTAATGTATAGCTTGTGGCTCCTGGTAGTCATACATTTTTTTTCTGGCTCTTTGTCTGTAAGGTTGGCCACCCCCTGTGTCTGTAAGGTTGGCCACCCCTGCTCTATCAAATGGACGGTGCTGTGCTTGGAAAGCTGCGAGGAGGCTGCAGGGGTCCTACGAGTCCCCCTGCTGAACGTCAGGGTCCTGGAAGTCAGACCTCCGTCGATCTCATCCTGATGACCTATCCTGAGGATAGGCCACCAGTATGATAATCCTGTAAAACCCCTTTAAATGTGTCTTCCATTTATGACCCGTTCCGGAAGAAGCATGGCTGTGGGTCCCTTGACTCTCTGCATGGGCATGACATTCTCTACACAATGGAAAGAAGACCGGCTGGACCATGTTAAGAGCATGCTTCACCCACAGATGCTGCAGATCAGGCACCGTTAAGGCTCTGTTAGCATTTCACTGGAGCACTACATTTGCCGTATACTCTGGGAATGCGCCCAATGTATACGTCAAATGTATCCACAGAGCTCCATGCACCCATAGGTATGTGTATATGTGCAGTGTTATATGACAGAGCCTTATCTCAGTGATACACATGTGCAATGCTCCTAAATAACACGCCTGATGAAGGGCTCAGATATGATGCTGATCAGAGCCCAAGAGCTATATAAACTTTGCACTGCAGGAGTTGATATGTAGTTTAGAAAATATATTATGTTCTTTTCTACTGTAGAAATAAAGTTGTTTTGTCCTTTTTAAACAAAAAAAAGAAAAAAAAATCCCTTTAATGCTGCTCAGATCATGAAATCAAACAGGAAATCTCATCAACACAGGCAAAGAAACCGCTGCTTTTTCTCCAAATACTTAGATCTACTTAAGTCAATTCCTTAGCCGCCAGATGAGTGATCAGTCAACAGAGAGGTTAAAGATTACATGGAGATGAATTACTCCAGTCCAGGGGGTTAAGGAGAACAGATTGCAGATTTACTGTAAAAGACCTACATGCATGACAGAGAGAAAATTAAAAAGAGCAGCAAGTTTAGCGACAAGGAACAGCTGTCATGTTGGAAAGTTCAAGCCTTTGATCATTGCAGCCACATATGGGATTTCTGAGTTGATTAAATTATTGCGTATATCACATGGAAGCAAAAAAAAGGCAATGAAGGGGGATAAAGCAAGGACCTTGAGTCTGGTCTATCCTAGCTAAAAATATAAACACAGTCCAGTCACATTATTCTGACCTGCAGCCTATTACTAGAGTAACCGCCGTATGCAGCACGGACAGCAGCTAGGCAGGTCCTGGTAGGTTGTCACAGGTATCTGGAGCCAGGCTGACTACAGTACATCCCACTGCTGCTGGAGGAGGATCCATAGAGCAAAGATGACGATTGAGGTGGTCTTACAGATGCTCAACTGGGTTCAAGTCTGGGGAACTGGGGGCCAGGGTAGTACTGGCCATGTGACATGTCACATGGTCTTGCTGGAAGATTCCCTCCACCCCAGGAAAGAATCACCATGTATGGGTGTACATGATCTGCAAGGATGGATTCAAACCCGAATCAGATAAGAGCGCCTTCCACATGGATGAGTGGTCTCGAGAATGCCATAAAGACATTACCAGACCATAACACTGCCACCACCAGCTTGTATTCTTCTTGGCTGCAGGAGGTTTGTTCTCTGATGTTTCTCACCAACATAAAATAACTCCCAATAAGGGCTCATGCACGTGGCCGTCGCCTGGCCGTGGCCATGTTCCAGCCCACATACTGCGGGTCTGCAATAGACAGGCACTGGCCTTGTGCACCCCGCATCATGGATCGCGGACCCATTCACTTGAATGAGTCCCCAATCCCGGAGATGCGGAACAGAGGCACGGATCGGAACCCCACGGAAGCACTGCAGAGAGGTGTTTCTGGTCGTGCCTCCGCACCGCAAACTACTTTTTTGCGGTGCGGACCGCGGACCCCATTCAAGGGAATGGGTCCGTGATTCGAATGCGGCGGTCCCACAGTCAGTGCCCATGCATTGCAGACCGCAAATTGCGGTCCACAGAACGGGCACTGACGGCACACGAGTCAATCATTCACAAAACGCATGCAACCCTTCACTGTCTCCAAAGAAAAACTCGAGAGATAGAAACAGACAACTTTTCCTTCCTGGAAAAAACATTCATTCTGATCCTGTGATCCTTCCATTTAAAACTGGTTTATCACATCCCCCCTCATGTGATGAGACGTTCACCTGTCCTCCAGCATGTCCCGATGTAGACTGGGGCGGTCCTGCTCCGTGCTATTTGTCCGCTTCAGAGTTAGACTGTTGGACTTGCGCTTCTGCTTCGTCTGCCGCCCGGCTGCCCAGCTTCCACTTTCCGTGGGCATCCCTCCTCACTTTGTGGTTCCCAACAGGATGGAAGAAAACTGGGGAAAAACAAGAGGCTTTTATTGCCACAATTTATGACAAAGGACACAATAAATACTTGTTATGATAATAAAAACATAAAAACATAAATTAATAATTGTCAGGAAGTCATGGACCAGGGTGAACTATATATAAAGAAGGAACAATCTACAGTATGCTGAGATTTAAAGGGTTTGTCCAATGGATCAATTTCACCCCGACTCTTCTCTCTCCCTTCACCACCAGAACACCGTACATCCTGTTTCATGCAATTCTATGAACCTTTCTAATCTAACTTTCCCATAATCCACCAATTGCCTGTGTAGGTCCTCCCCTCTTCATTGGTTGTCCTTCTCACTCACTTACATGCCCCCCGTTACTGACCAGGTCGTCCTCGGTCCACCCACCATCTGTTCTCTTCCACCACATGCTATGAGCAGAAAGGGGCTCGTCTTTATGGAGCAAGGGAAAGAAGCCACGTGGATGAAGATGCACCTGACCTACTGGAACCTGTACAGCACATGCATCCACCCTGTACAGTACTGTACAGCACATGTGTCAATCTAACACTGCGAGCCACAGTACTGTACAGCACATGTGTCAATCTACACTGCGAGCCACAGTACTGTACAGCACGTGTCAATCTACACTGCGAGCCACAGTACTGTACAGCACATGTGTCAATCTACACTGCGAGCCACAGTACTGTACAGCACATGTATCCATCTACACTGCGAGCCACAGTACTGTACAGCACATGTATCCATCTACACTGCGAGCCACAGTACTGGTACAGCACATGCATTCCATCTACACTGCGAGCCACAGTACTGTACAGCACATGTATCCATCTACACTGCGAGGCCACAGTACGTGACAGCACATGCATCCATCTACACTGCGAGCGACAGTACTGTACATGCATCCATCCTCCCTGCAAGCCACAGTACTGTACTGCACATGCATCCATCTACACTGCAAGCCACAGTACTGTACTGCACATGCATCCATCTACACTGCAAGCCACAGTTACTGTACTGCACATGCATCCATCCACCCTGCGAGCCACAGTACTGTACAGCACATGCATCCATCCACCCTGCAAGCCACAGTACTGTACAGCACATGCATCCATCTACACTGCAAGCCACAGTACTGTACAGCACATGCATCCATCTACACTGCGAGCCACAGTACTGTACAGCACATGCATCCATCCACCCTGCGAGCCACAGTACTGTACAGCACATGCATCCATCCACCCTGCGAGCCACAGTACTGTACAGCACATGCATCCATCCACCCTGCGAGCCACAGTACTGTACAGCACATGCATCCATCCACCCTGCGAGCCACAATACTGTACAGCACCTGCATCCATCTACACTGCGAGCCACAGTACTGTACAGCACATGCATCCATCTACACTGCGAGCCACAGTACTGTACATGCATCCATCAAAAGGGCCAGGCATAAATACCTCCACGCTGCCTGGCCCTATCACTCAGAGTAGAGAAGGCGTGACCAGCAAGGAAATTGACTGGCGCTCTGGGTGCAACGGCAATGCCCTCGTTGCACCAAGTGGCTAATCTGTATAATATAAGAATGCTTATATCACCTATCCTCCCAGCATATGACCCCCTCCGAACCCCTCATCTATACACTGCTTGGTGGTGACAGAGCCATCTATACAATTCTTGACAATCGTAAACATACAAAATATTTCGGCAGCCGTGTTTTGTTTTTTCACATAGATCAGCAAAGATCATCTCCGTAACAGCTAGAAAGCACATGGCGCACGGCTGCAGCAGTCATTGTGATGTAACGGAGGATTTGCTAAATGAGATTCAGATTAAGAGCGGATTATGCAAAGTAAATACAGAATCTGGCAGAACCGGAAACTGCAATTAGCCAATCAGCGCAGTGATCTCACACCAGAGGCAGATCTGGTAATTGATAAATGCCTTCCCAGCCTGCGTGACACAATATCTGACAGCTGGTACTACGGCAGCTTTAACCCCTTCCTCCCCACCCCCAATTTTCATTTTCCTCCCAACCATCCAAGAGCCGTATGAGGGCTTGTTTTTTGCAGGACAAGTTGTACTTTTTCGTGGCACAATTAAAGGGGTTTCTGGATAGGTTTCTCTTTATGGCATTCGCTTTATTCTGCAGGTCAGTACGATTACAGCAATAACAAATTTATACAGTTCCCTATGTTTCAATACTTAAGAATACTTAAAAATTGTTTGCATCCCCATATTCTGACACCATCTACAGAGCAGTGCAGGGACTTTGGAGGGACGATCGGCCCTTTTTACACCATTCTGAGGTCTGAACAATTTTTAGGTCCTTTTTATTCAATTCTTTATTGGTATATGAAGTGATGAAAAATATATATAGTGATTCAAGCGTTTTGATTTGTTTCATCTGTTACAGTGTTCACAGTACTCGTAATTTAGCATGGAATCTGTGGGGATTAAATGCCCATGGTCGGCGATTTCTCCAATCCTGGGAACTGCAGGTAGATTTCTGCTATGTGAAACAGCAGGTACCTGCTGCCTGTGGGGCTCACTCAGCTCCTGAGCAGGCACCATGTTTAAACACCCGACAACTACCGTACATGTATGGCGGATGTTGGAAAGGGGGTTAACAGTGCTCTGCTACAGCTGCACATTGCTGCGTCACTACACATATGTAGATTTCCCGGCCGCACCTTCAGTAATGCTACTGTTTACCTTTATATTCCGGGCCTGTATTTACCTGGGGCTGGCAGCAGTCACAGTCCAGGGGAGGTACAACCAGATCCCATTGTAGGAAAACCTTTTTTCTGATATTATACGTCACTCTAATGAGATCAGATTCGGTCACCAAACTGATGGAGTTCACCCAAACTGCACATATGGATGTGTGAATGTCACAACTTAAAGGAATTGTCCAGCACCAATTAAAGGTCACCATCATACCGCCATGTAAAATAAATAAACTTTATTTAATTTAAATTTAATTTCAGTCCATATCCGTGTGGTCCTGAAAGGGGAGCTTCAGTTGTGGTGTTCCTCCCCTTCCTTGTGTGACATGAAGGGGTCTGACTGTAGTCAAATAGCTAAGCCATCCCCCTAATCTGTATATGTATTGGCCGTACACGAGAAGGGGAGGAACACACAAGACCCCACCACTACCTGAGGCTGTATCCGGGACCATGCAGACATGGACTGAACGTGGACCATTCATGTAGTTTGGAAAATAAAAGTCCAATAGTAAGATTATTTATTTTACACTTTGAAAGGACTAATACTGCAGTCAGACATTCCCTTTAATATGGGATTATATATTTTGTCCGGGTCTACGGATCCATCACGCCCATTATAGTCTATGTCGCAGTTTTAGTCCGCCCCAATCTCGGTAATGAGGCCGGGGTGAGCATGCAGGCAGCTTCTGTCAATGCTGAAATACAGAGCTTCATCAGGCTGTTCCATGGACGCCCCATTCTGCTGTAACCTTTGTGCTGAGCAAAAATATTAGATTATCGTTTTTTCCATTGTTCTGTCTGCCTACCTTTGCAATGACAAGTGGGAACATGACTCCCAATTTTGACCCCTTTAATGAGACACCACAAGTGCGTAACGAGAACCCCACCCCCCCCTTAGGGTACCTGCACACGGTGCAGATTTGTGCGCAGAAAACCCGCATGAAATCCACACCACACAAAACATGTGGTTCTGTGCATTTTTTGGGGGGGTTTTTTATGTTTTTTTTTTTTTTTTTTTTGTGGATTTTCTGTTCATGTTCACAACTTCATTGAAGTCTATGGTGAAAACCTCTGCAGAAAATGCAGAATCGTACAAAAACAATTGACACTGCGGATTTTAAAATCTGCATTGCAAGAAAATATCCACACAGAAGAAAAAAAACAAAGTTAGAGAAGATTTGTCAAATTTCATTCACTTTTCTGGTACTGTATTGGGGTACTTGCACAAGACGCGGTATACGCATAGTTTTTCCCCTCGGATTCCCATGCGGAAAAAACGCAGCTTTGAACAGTACCAGCAAAGTGTATGAGATTAAACAGATCTCATGTACAGTTAGCAGATGTTTCCCGTGAAGAAATTGACCTTCTGTGCGGATTTAGAAACTCACAGCCTGTCAATTATGTTTGCAATTTTTAATGCGCATTTCACCCTTTTCTAATAAAGGGTCAGATTTGCACCAAAACCCGCTGTTAGAAATTGCGGACCTTCTGCACAGGTAACTCTTACCCTTACAAAAATCTGTTGCGCAAATACCACCTGTAATCTGCATGGGTGTGCCTGAAGATCCTCCATACTATATATAGGCCTTAGTGGGGGCTATAGCCTATTATACTCTATTCTGCTTCTACTAGGGAAACATTTTGCTATTTGTATAACCTGAAGAGCAGTCGACATGCTAGATTTGTGACTTCACCTGACTTGTGCCACCCCGAGAGAACATCCAGTTTTGTCGCCATACCTCACGCTGGAGAGCTCCTGTGGTGTAGGGCTAGGCTGAATGCTGGCGTCATCGGCAGCCATTCACAGGGTTTAGCTGAACATACACAAGGGCTGGAAGGTTTAGAAAGTGCCCATTGTGTTTATTTTCTGTGGCAGAACATTCCCCCGGTCCACAAGGAACCCTGCCGTCATGCGAAATGAGCCGCTGCCAGAAGATCTAGCCTCTAAACAAGCGACATAAAGATGGCGTGTCCCTACAAAGAACCACATCTCTGCCACCGGGCCGAGTGCTAATCACAAAACGTAGCCCGTTAACACCATGCTTCCCCAGTTCCCTGGGAGAATACAAGACATACAGAAACCGCTCGTAGTCACATATTTTTGGTCTATTAAACAAAAAAAAGAGAGAAAGAGAGAGAGAAAAAGAGAGAGAGAGAAAAGAGAGAGAGAGAAAAAGAGAGAGAGAGAAAAGAGAGAAAAGAGAAAGAAGAGAGAAGAAAGAGAGAGAGAAAAAGAGAAAGAGAAAAGAGAAAGAAAGAGAAAAAGAGAAAGAGGAAAAAAAGAGAAAAAGAGAGAAAAAAAGAGAAAAAGAGAGAAAAAGAGGAGAAAGAGAAAGAGAGAGAGAAAAGAGAAAGAGAAGAAAAAGAGGAGAAAGAGAAAGAGAGAGAGAAAGAGAAAGAGAGAAAAAGAGGAGAAAGAGAGAGAGAAAAAGAGAGAAAAAGAGAAAAATAGAAAGAGAGAGAAAGAGAAAGAGAGAAAGAGAGAAAAAGAGAGAGAAAAAGAAAAAGAGCGAGAAAGAGAGCGAGAAAGAGAGATTCATAAAGTTGGGGCTACTTGGAAATCTGGGCTGCAACATCGATAGCACAGCCAAAGATGGTCAAGCAGTGTTGGACTTTTTGTGACTTTGCAGTCGCTGCCACTTGCAAGTCACACTGTGTCCTCATTCAATTTAATGGTAGCACACAACGGGTGTGATGGCCAAGATTGCCATGTAGCCCCAGTCGTAAGGGGCTAATAACACCAGCATTCAACCTTACTGCATGACATGGCAAATTATTAATTTCTGAGGGCATTTTGACTCCTCCACCATAACTATGATCTGTGACCTGTGTTACATTATGGCGCAAGACTCACAGGGAGGGTCTGTATCATCAGGTCTTGCCTCTTCTTTCCCTCCCAGCTCGAACGTCACATATCCAAGCCTGCTTGATGCCCTGCTGAAAAAGCCCCGCCTTAAGACAGAGAATTATTGCTGACATCACATCCACAGGGCAGGGTCTGGGAGAATAAGCAGAACACAACCCTCAGAGGTAAGGTCACTGATGAGGATGTCTGTAAGGCTACATTCACACGACCGTATGTGTTTTGCGGTCCGCAAATTGCGGATCCGCAAAACACGGATACCGGCCGTGTGAATGTAGCCGGCCCTATGATAGAACTGCCTATTCTTGTCCGCGATTGCGGACAAGAATAGGACATGCTCTATCTTTTTTGCGGGGCCGCGGATCGGACCTGCGGATGCGGACAGCACATTGTGTGCCGTCCACATCTTTTGTGGCTCCATTGAAATGAATGGGTCCGCACCCGTTCCGCAAATTGCGGAACGGATGCGGACCCAAAACTACGGTCGTGTGAATGTACCCTAAAGGGCAGAGCCTTACAAACCTTGCCAGGCCTCAGATGTTGACACGATGTCATTGGGATAAGGAATTAATATAGCGAAAAATGCCATGTGACCGAAATGGAGTGCAAGAAAACGGGGCATTACAGATAAACAATCACTATTAGTAAGTGATGGCATGTGTTTCCTGTCAATTGATGCTGATGCAAAACCAGTCCCTTTAAGGGAGTACTCAGCTTATTTCAAGTTATCCACAGGATAGGGATAGCTATTAGATAGATATGCTTGAACAACCACAATCATGAGAATGCCCACATAAAATGAATGTAACCACAAGTCTGTCATGCACACCGCTGCCTCACTGATCTCTATGGAACTTCTGAATAGCGTGCTGGACGCAGTGCACATGTCTGAGCCCATTCTCGTGATCAGAGGAGACCCCAGTGGTAGGACCCCCACCAACCTAAGGCCTCATGCACACGGAAGTACAGTGTTTTGCGGTCCGTAAATCATGGATCCACAAAACACGGATACCGCCCGTGTGTGCTCCGCTTGCGGAACTGAATGTTTGGCCCTCAATAGACCAGTCCTATCTTGTGCGTGATACAGACAAGATAGGAATGTTCTATTTGTTTTGCGGGCCGCAGAACGCAGGTGCGCGGATGTGGAGAGCACAGAGTTCTGTCCACATATTTTGCGCGACCCAACAATGTTCGTGTGCATGAGGCTAATAGTTATCCCCTATCCTGCAGCTAAGTGATACATTGAAATAACTGGAATACCGCTTTAAACCTACAGAAAAAGTCTGGCAATTCATAGATAAAATGTATGTAATTTGGCCGGCAGCTTTTGACCACAGCACACTATGTATAAAAGATCGTCCAAGTAATGAAGACAAATGGTAACAAATAATACTGAATTCTGTATTAAAGGTTGCCATGGAGGAGACATAGTAATAAGATCCAATAGATTTTTCTACTGTGGGTCAGAAAATGAGACTTCATCTTGGGGATTATTATTATTTTATTCTCAAGCGAGAACTAGGATTCTGCAATTGTCCAGACTAATTTTTTTATATTTCTTACACCCGCTGTCAACAACAAAAATATATATCTTATAATGGCCGCTTTCAGATAAAGTGTCTGTCTGCCTTGCATCATCCATTTTGGTTTT
This sequence comes from Rhinella marina, assembly GCA_900303285.1. Classification (NCBI taxonomy): domain Eukaryota; kingdom Metazoa; phylum Chordata; class Amphibia; order Anura; family Bufonidae; genus Rhinella; species Rhinella marina. Next base: position 179,969 of record ONZH01000474.1, read on the forward strand.
AGAAGAGCCCCCAGTCGACATGTTGATTGCAGGATGTCCCACTATTGGTAGGACCAGTGATCAGCTGTGATCAGCAGCAAGCGCTGAATTCCCCTGCAGCGCCACCACAGGGGAAATTAAGCATTAGGCTACTTTCACACTAGCGGTATTGAGTTCCATCATAGGGGCTCAACACCGGAATAAAACGTTTCAGTTTTGTCCCCATTCATTGTCAATGGGGACAAAACTGAACTGAAGACAACGGAATGCTCCTGAAAGCAACATGCTGCGGTTTGCTCTCCGGTTCAGGCATCCGCACCAAGACGGATCCGTCATGACCCCCAATGAAAGTCAATGGGGACGGATCCCTTTGGTGTGACACAATGGTAAACGGATCCGTCCTCCATTGACTTTCATTGGGGGTCATGACGGATCCGTCACCTGCACACATACAGACATACACATAAACATACATACAGACATACACATACATACTTATATGCTCCCGGCAGGTCTCCACAGCACAGGAGGAGCAGGACGGAGCACACATAGGACGATTCCACCCGGCGCCCAGTAGAGGGCAATGTGGGGAATTGTCCTATGTGTGCGCCGTCCTGCTCCTCCTGCGCTGTGGAGACCTGCCGGGAGTATGTAAGTATGTATGTGTATTTGTATGTGTATATGTCTGTGTGTCTGTACTGTGTGACATGTGTGGGGCCGGAGCGCGGTTCTGGCCCCACACATCCCTGCGGCAGCACAGATCCGGCGGCACCCTTCACCTGCTGGATCCGTGCTGCCGCTACTATGTAAGAGGCCTTACACAGTTCCGACTGAAATCAATGAGTTAACCATGTAGCATGGCAGGTTCTCACAAACACAGATGATTGTAGCTAATCTCCACTTCTTAATAGATAAGGGTCCAAACCAGATAACTGGAGAATACAGTATTTTCTTTAGTTCACAGCAGCGTTAAGAAATCTGGCAAGCTGTTCCAGCAGAAGCATAGCCTGCCGCAGTTCACCGGATCAAGCATGGCCACATAATGCCGGGAACCACCAGATCACCATTGAATGGTCATCCATCCGGATCTGATAAGTGGGGGTCCGACAGCAAGGACGATCAGCTGTCTGAGGCATTGGTCACGTGGTCTAGGTGCAGGTAAGTCCAGTTCAAGTGAAGTGGGGTTGAGCTGCAATACAAAGCACAGCCGCTATACAATGTACAGCACTGTGTCTGGTAAGCTGTGAGGAGGGCGCAATGCTCACTGGAGTGCCGTCGGTCTCCTCAAATAGCTTATCAGTGGGAGTCCCGAGTGTCAGACTCTCACTTATCAGATACTGATAACCTATCCAGTTAAAAACAATCAGAAAACTCCTTTAATGCAAGAGAATTACATGAGGCTGAATGGCTGTATGTACGTCAGCAGCTGAACAAGGCTTACTGAGACTTCCTGCTGGGAGAGAGGGAGAGGGGGCTTCTACTGCCTAAAAAGTCTAGAAATTAAACAAAGGCAATTGCAAGAATAAAAAAATACATTTATTATTTTTACTATTGTAGTCGTCAGAAAAACATCAAAACAGAAAGAATCTGTTTCCATCCATTATACATTCCATTTCAATACATGTAAAATGGAAACCGAATGTGAGCGTAAACAAAGCCTGAAAAAAATCCACAAAAATAATAAAATAAAAAGTTCTCAACAGGAGACTGATTTGTTTGTTTCTCCAGAAGCATTCAGGGCATTGAAGGGAATAAAAAGAAGTATATTGATTTCATTGCTGTTAAATAAACATGAGCGAGTACACAGCAGCTGAAACTTGGCAGAACGGACCTAACAGACAACATACTCAAGCCCCGAACAAAATCAGAACCTGGCACAAGACCCAGCAATAATACTGATTAATAGCCGTGCGCAATGCATTCAAGATAAATTATGGGCGTTTGTTCTCCCAATAGAAATCATAACTGAAGATAGCAGACAGCCATGCGGCCCTTGTCAAGTCTCTGCTACTCAAAGGCTTTCACTGAAGGAGTGTTTGGAAGGGACTACCTGATGTACGGAGTCTTCGGCTGCATTCACACGGCCGTTTTCAGAACTATAGCAGTCTATGGGGATATTCACAGGCCATTTTTATTAAAGGCAAGTAAATAGTGACCATCAAAAAAAGGATGTGCTATTTTTGGCTGTTCTGATGACTGGATGGACCCCAATGAAATCAACAGGCCCATTTCTAACAGCCGTTTAGACTGAAGTGCACCTAGTGGTCTAATGGCCATTAAAGGGAGTCTTTGACCTGTTTTTCACCAATATAACTAAGAGCACTGCCCCACGGGAGATTGCACACACATCCCAGACATACCTGTGTGCACTGTGTGTGTGTATTACATGTCACATCCCAGACATACCTGTGTGCACTGTGTGTCTGTATTACATGTCACATCCCAGACATACCTGTGTGCACTGTGTGTCTGTATTACATGTCATATCCCAGACATACCTGTGTGCACTGTGTGTGTGTATTACATGTCACATCCCAGACATACCTGTGTGCACTGTGTGTCTGTATTACATGTTACATCCCAGACATACCTGTGTGCACTGTGTGTGTGTATTACATGTCACATCCCAGACATACCTGTGTGCACTGTGTGTCTGTATTACATGTCACATTCCCAGACATACCTGTGTGCACTGTGTGTGTATTACATGTCACATCCCAGACATACCTGTGTGCACTGTGTGTCTGTATTACATGTCACATCCCAGACATACCTGTGTGCACTGTGTGTCTGTATTACATGTCACATCCCAGACATACCTGTGTGCACTGTGTGTCTGTATTACATGTCACATCCCAGACATACCTGTGTGCACTGTGTGTCTGTATTACATGTCACATCCCAGACATACCTGTGTGCACTGTGTGTCTGTATTACATGTCACATCCCAGACATTCCTGTGTGCACTGTGTGTCTGTATTACATGTCACATCCCAGACATACCTGTGCACTGTGTGTGCATGTGTGTGTGTCTGTATTACATGTCACATCCCAGACATACCTGTGTGCACTGTGTGTCTGTATTACATGTCACATCCCAGACATACCTGTGTGCACTGTGTGTCTGTATTACATGTCACATCCCAGACATACCTGTGTGCACTGTGTGTGTGTATTACATGTCACATCCCAGACATACCTGTGTGCACTGTGTGTCTGTATTACATGTCACATCCCAGACATACCTGTGTGCACTGTGTGTCTGTATTACATGTCCAGGAAAAGCACTTTTATTCTGCAGGAAAACAGCACCCAAGTGCCGAGCTGAAAGTGAAACTGAAAACAGATTTCTCTCCCGACTTGATTTCTAACAGATATATCTTCTGATATACTGGATATAATGGTGTGATTTTAGTATCATTTGAAAGCTTGGAATGTCCGCTTTCAAAAAAGGTTCAGAAATCCATTTTTCTGGTTTGCTCTGCAGAATAGAATAGAAGTTCTTTTCCTGGACATGTAATACAGACACACAGTGCACACAGGTATGTCTGGGATGTGACATGTAATACAGACACACAGTGCACACAGGTATGTCTGGGATGTGACATGTAATACACACACACACAGTGCACACAGGTACACAGTGTCTGGGATGTGACATGTAATACATGTATGTCTGGGATACACTCACACAGTGCACACAGGTATGTCTGGGATGTGTCTGCAATCTTCATGTGGAGCATGTGCACACAGTGCTATGTTAGATGTATTGGTGAAAAACAGGTGAAAGTTTCTGGGACATGTAATACCGTTTTAAAGGGAGTCTATGTAAAAAAAATAATAAAAAAATACTCACCTCACTGCAGGCATGCCAGGAACACCCACTCTGCACTGATCCTAGCGTGACTTCACAACGCTAGGAGCGCCAGATCCTGTTTCCTCCAGTGCAGAGCAATTGTGCCTGGTGTTGCCGTGGTGATGTTTATTTATTTTTTTTTAATTTGTTGGCACTAACGTGGGGTTTAGACGGGAGGCACTGTATGGGGGCATTACTGCGTGTATGGGGCCATTACTGGGGGGCACTGTATGGGGGCCATTACTGCGACGGGAAGCACTGCATACTGTATGGGGGCCATTACTGCGACGGGAGGGGGCATTACTGCGACGGGAGCACTATGGGGCCATTACTGCGACGGGAGGCACTGTATTACTG